>APFE030455700.1:0-34352 GCA_000404065.3 Pinus taeda | reverse complement strand
TAACCCAGCCGACCTAACAAATAAAATATAAAGCCACAAAAATAAAAATAGAGGGATTCTATGGGGCACAATAATAACAATATGGGGACAATAGGGGCACAACAATATTAATAAGGGGTATAACTACAATAGTGATGTGGTAATCGCTAGTATTATAGGGACCCAACACTTTCTCAAGGGCACTTGATGCAAAAGTAGGGTGGAGGCTTATTACAACAAAAAGTCTCTAGACAGAGGTGTTCACAAGTAAGTATATTAGTACTATGTCTATTATTGAATGGATTAGAACCCAAAACAAAAGTAGAATAAAAATTTCTTTTGTCTGGAAAAATGTGGTAGCATCATTCAACATCATTGAATCGAGACTAGATTGGATAATCGAAACAAGGGAGGAGGTACTAGTTGGGATTGATCCCTGGTCTGGATTTGGTGACAGGTGTATTCTCCCTTCTCATCTTACTACATTTTTAAATAAGAAGGGCATAAAAATGATTAATCATATAACAAACCTAAAATCCTCATGAATCTGGGGTCAGGGAAGAAAGATTGCACAAGTTTTAAAACTACTAATGTATTGGCAAAAATTATGGGAAGATTATACAAATGCTCTGAAAAATTACCATGTTTGACTATCGGATCAAAAGGATGAACTTGTATGGGAAAAATCAAAAATATTCATCTACAATCCCAAGTAAGGCTACTTGGCTGCATATGAGCACATGAAGCCAACAAACACTTGCTAGTGGTGGAATTTTATATGGAAATTGAAGAGCCCCCAAAGGCAAGGCTCTTATTACGGTGTCTTTTAACAAAAAAAGTTCCAATTGAAGACAACCTTAATAAAATAGCTTTTCAAGGGCCATTATGGTGCACATTATGCAACTTCTCTAAATAAATAGTTGATCAAATTTTCCTATCATGCCCAATCATAAATTTGATCTAGGAATCAATCTACCAAGTCTTAGCCATACAATTTAGATGGCACAACACAATGACCATTGATGCATGAAAAGGTTGCTGTAATGAGTTAATGTCACAACCCTGGTTAAAAATCCATGTAAATAGGACACGTATTCCAAGCTCAATGTTGGGAAAAAACATAGTGACGGGGATCACTTGTGATTAATTTATGGCTATGGAAATCGGTGAAGGCAATGACAAAGGCTTTGGAAAGGCAAAGTGGAATTTATTGGTAATTTATTTATGAAATAATGGAAAATAGGAGAAAAGGAAGGTGAAACATCACAGGTTGTATGTGAGGAGGAAAATAAAGGAAAATAATAGAAAAATGAACAAAATAGAGGCCTCATTAATAAAAAGGCTTTGAAGGACCAGTTCATGGTTTTTTATCAGTTTAGTTTTGGAGCTCTCATTTCTCTCTCTCTCTCTCTCATACTCTTGGACACTTAGAGTTTTCTTGGAGTACCCTTGGAGGAGTGTGGAAGGCTTGGTATTTGGATTAGGAAGGAAAAGGAAGAGCATGAAAGCACAAGAGGACATTGGGATCAATAACTACAATGGGTTTTTCTTGCTAGTTTCGACATGCATGGCATATGCATGTGCTTTCCTGGTTATGATCTATCATTGGCATGGAAGATTGTTGGATTGATAGTGGTTTTGACTAACATTTCCATTTCCTAGGTAACAATGGTGTTATAGGTTTCACTTTTGTTTTCTGGTCGGTTTTCATGTTCCTTTGGATGTGGGTTGAGTTACTAGTTCCTGGAAGCCTTGGTGAGAAAAACACTCTAGAATCCTTGTAATAATTTGGGTTGAGTTACTAGTTCTAGGAGCCTTGGTTGGAAAACTAGTCTTGAATCGCTCTAATAGCTTGGGTTGAGTTACTAGTCCTAGAAGCCTTGGTTGGAAAAATTCTTTGGAAGCCCTTGGTGGGTTGAGTTACTAATCCTAGAAGCCCTAGTTGGACAAATGCTCTCGAAGCTTGATGATAGTTGTAGGTTGAGTTACTAGTCCTGGAAGCCCTAGTTGGAACAAACACTCTAGAGCCCTAGAAAACATAGGTAGAGACCAATCTGGTGATGGTTAGTGATGTCCAACCGTGAGGTGGAATCACTAGTTGATGGTTGAGGTGATTTGGCCTTTGGAATCCCTAGTTTGGTTTTATTTGGTTTGTTCCATGAGATCCTACATTCATGCTTAGAATATGGCACGAGGTTAACAATCTAAAAGAGAGATTTGTTTCATCCTAGTCTATGGTTGGGTGGTACGTGGAAGTCCCAAACCAGGTTGGATTTTGCATAAATCATTAAGATCTATTTTCCTCTTGTATTCAATGCGTAAATATACTTTTACTTATGTGGTTTACATTGTTGTCATATCCTTGCTATTTCTGTTGATTACATGTTGGTTATGAGTATGTTTTATAACAACGATGGTGTATGGCTCCCATCATGTTTTGATTAGTAAATGGTTGGACAATGAATATATGACCTAATAGTGGATAATGCAGCTATTATGATGAGGCATCAATACTTATTAACAATTCTCAGATAAGTCTAAGACCCCTATGCTCAGATCTGTTGTTGAGACCTGTGGATTACATATTTATGACATGTTTGACGAAATGCATGTCATGGCTAGTAGGGGTCTAGTCAATTCATTGATCAAATGTTTTCATTAGTACCTTTGTTTCAATGTTATTTATCATTTTTGTAGGTCTCATGGAGTTCTCGGTAGTGGCTTGAGTCCTGGCCCTGAAAAAGTGCCACAAAATCCAGGGTCGTTGGCACAAGACTACCTGGAAAAGTCCATAATTGCTCAGATGACCTTGCTGTGGGAGTGACTAGAGGATTCCAGTCACATTGTTGCCTTTTCATGGGAGCTACTTAGGTGTTTCGTAAAAACAAGATAAGTTTCTTAAGGAGTTAAGCACCTTGAAAGGTTGGTTGGATCCTAGAGGTTATGTAGGATTTGTCGATGGTCAGCGTGGTTGTATTCTATTGATTTCACTTCCTTAAGGTAACCTAGGAGGTTGAATCACATCATAGTGGCCTCTCGTCACCTTTTGACGTTGGTGAACTGGTTTGCTTGGGTAAATGTGAGAGGAGGATGGTTACATAGTGGTATAGAGGATGGTTCACCCCTTGGACTGGATGGGTGGTGTGTTGGTCATGCATATATGTCAATTACATATTTTCTCTTTATGCTTGTCATTTATTGTCTTGTTTTGTATGCATGGTGGTGGTCACAGTTGCAATTGTGTTTCCATGTGAAATTTTATGGTGTTGTTGTTGGATGTGTCATCATGAGTGTATGTTGGGTCAAGAATTGTTTATGTGTGACAAAGTTTACCTGTTGGTGTGCATACATTGACACAATGATAGTTGTCACGCATGAGGTCATGGTATGGTCATGCATGACTAGATAATGGTTGAAATGATGATTATATGCGGATATGATTATATATAATATATATTATATATAATATATATTTATATATAATATATATATATTATATAATATCGATGTTATATATATAATAATATATATATATATATATATAATTATATATAATATATGTATATATATATTATATATATATAATTATATGTATATATAGCACTAATATGGTTGAGCTTGTAGATGAGATATCCTCCCATGAACTAAAATAAGGTATGTTGGTTTGTTTATGATTTGGTTTAGTTGACATGATATACCTTGCAAAATAGAAGAGAAAAGATGGATAATAGAGTGGTAGATTATATTTCATGAGATTCTCTGTATGGATCAAATGAGAAACACGGTGAGGAATATTCCCCTCATATAATAGACACATTGAGAAGTGTAAAGGTAGAAATAAGGAGTTGCAAAGTAGACAGTGGCAGAATTATTCAATTATAAGAGAGACTTTCTAGGGCACAGGAGAAACAAGTAGAAGTCAATGCCACTATTCTCCAAAGTTTGCCAGACTTGCACAGATAGGGACCACTTAGAATAAGTTATGGGAAGGTGAATAGGACTAATGGAGCATACGACAATAGGTGTCATGGTGGGCACAAGTCAAATAGAGATGAAACAATCAGAGATGTCATGTTCATGAATACACCGAATAGGAAATGTGATGGACATAGATTCTGTTCTAGTTCTAGTTCTGACAGGTATCATGATCATTGTCATTGTCATCCTTACATGAGGAATAACAGGTATATTTTCCAAATGAGTTCAAGAAATAAAAGTCACATATATTTGATGGAGAAACAAAGAATTCATAGGATGCAGAAATTTAGTTACTTGGGATGAATAAGTTCTTCAATTTTCATGATTATTCAATGAACATGAAGGCCATAACAGATGCATTTATTCATAAGGGTAAAGAATATATTTGGTGGGAAGATGTAAAGAATGTTAGAGGTATTAATGAAGAGGAATTGACTTGGAATGAATTCAAGAGATTATTTAGGAAGAAGTACTTATTAGAGAGATACCATGTTGAGGGCGAAGGAATTATATGAGCTAAAGGTGGGATCTATGACAGATGAGGAGTATACGACCAAGTCCTTGGATCTATTGAGGTATGTATCATATCTTAAGGATGAAAAGGCTAATGTTCAAAGGTTTTTCAATTGATTACCATTATCATCTAGAGATTAGATTGAGTTTGATGAGCCTAGATCATTGGAGGAGGCCATTCGAAAGCTAAACCATCATTATGAAAAATCAAACTACGATTTGAGACTAGAAAGGTAATGCAAGGAATAAAATAAAATGGGACAAGAAATGAACAAGGCCTCAGGGAACAGGTAACAAAGAGAATGCAATGCCGCATAAGAAGTTCAATGCATCCAACAAAGGACAAGAATTTTGGTATGAGGAGCAGAACAAGGGTGCATGTTGGAAGCCTTTACAGTGTTGGACTTGTGGTAAGGATCATTGTAGGAGATATTGTCTACAACATCAGGGTGGTAGACTACATATTTATAGTGCTCACGAGGCACAGACAGTGGGGGATGTTAGATAGAGCATTCCTCATATTTATGCAGCATTAGATAACCAATAGGAAGATCATTATACATTTATCATTGAGATGGTCAGTAATATTTGTGATCAAGTTGTTTCTATTTTGATTGACCCTGGATCTAATTATAGTTATCCTAAGACTGACTTGGTGGATAAGTGTGGATTGAACAAAGCAGTGCATGCAAAATCTTGGTCAGTGAAGTTGGCTATAGGTATAAAGAAGAGAGTTCATCATTGGGTAAGAGCATGTGCATTTGAGTTGAATGATATTAATACATCAACACATTTGAATGTATTACCATTGGGATCATACAATATGATTTTTGGTATGGACTAGTTATATATTTGGAGGACTAAGGTGGATTGTTATGAAAACACTATTAAGTGTTTGGATGTCAATGGAGAACAAAGAATCTTATAGGGTAAGAAGAAGGAAACATCAGTAAGAATGGTGACAACTATGTACACCAAGTGCATTTCCAGGAAAGGGTGTGTGTTATTTCTAGTGCATATTTCCAGTGATAAAGGTAAGGATGTTGAGGACGCATAGGTATTGAATAGGTACCTAGTTCTATAGTAGTTTTAGGTTGTGTTTCCAGTAGATATTTCATAGTTGCCACTTGAGAGGTAAGTTGACTTTTCTAATGAGTTGGTACTAGGGGAAACACCAACATCGAAGGTGCCTTACAAAATTAGCACTCTAGATTTAGTAGAGTTAAATTTGCAGTTGAAGGAAATTCTTGAGAAGGGATACATTAGGCCAAGTGTATCACTGTGGGGTGCATTGGTATTTTTTTTGAAGAATAAGGATGGTACTCTCAGGTTGTGCATTGATTATAGGTACTTGAAAAGGTGACCATCAAGAATAGGTATCTGTTGCCGAAGATTAATGACTTGTTTCATCATTATAAGGGAGCAACAATGTTCTCGAATATTGATCTAAGATCAAGATACCATCAGGTACGCATCAAAGAAGAGGACATTTACAAGAAAAAATTCCAAGCCAGATATAGGAATTATGTGTTTTTTGTAGTTCCATTTGGTTTCACTAATGCTCCAACTACTTTTATGTTAGTGATGAATAATGTATTGCGTCCTTATCTGGACAAGTTTGTTCTTGTATTCATTGATGATATATTGGTATATTATAATAATGAAGAAGAGCATGTCGAAAACTTAACACTGGTATTGAGATTGTTGAGAGAACATCAGTTGTATGCTAAGCTTACTAAGTGTAGTTTATTTAAGACAATGGTACATTACTTCGGACATGCGGTTTCCAAGGAAGGCATAGCAATGGATACGAAAAAGATAAGGGATATCATGGAGTGGGAATTCCTAGGAATGTGGATGAGGTAAGGTCCTTTATGGGGTTAGAAAGTTATTACAGGAGCTTCATCAAGAACTGCTCACAGATTTCTTATCATATTACATTGCTGCAAAGGAAAGGTAAGACATTTGGTTCGATAGAGGAATGTGTAGCCAATTTTGAACAGTTGAAGCAGTTGTTGACAAATTCTCTAGTTCTAAAGATTGTAGATCCATACAAAGAGTTTGTGGTGTGTACAGATGCTTGAAAGAGAGGAATTGGTGGAGTCCTTATGTAGGAAGGATAGGTAGTATGCTATGAGTCAAGAAAATTGAATGAGCATGAGAAGACTTATCCAACACATGATCTTGAGTTGGCAGTGATCATACATGCATTGAAGATGTGGAGACACTATCTTCTTGGCAGGAGGTTTGTACTGATGAGTGATCATAGTGGATTGAGGTATTTATTTAACCAATTAAATTTGAATGCTAGACAATTTAGACGGTTGGCCACAATAAGTGAGTTTGACTTTGAGATCAATTATATTAAAGGTAAAGAGAACAGGGTTGGAGATGCTTTTAGCAGGAGGATACAGGTGAATCACATAACATCTATGAGTTCTTATGGGATAGATTTACATGATAGAATATTGTAGGCAGGAAAACAATATGACATATATAGAGAGCTTAGGCACAAGATACAATAGAGTACAAGTACAACTATAGGTACAGGTATAGGTACAGGTACAAGTGCACAAGATATGAAATATTACCTTACAACTGATGGTTTGGTTAGGTTTAGGGATAGGATGTACGTGCTAGATGACAGTGAGCTCAAGAATCTTATCTTGAGGGAATTTCATGTTAAGACATATTTAGGCCACCTCAGATATCATAAGAAATTGACATTGGTGAAGAAGTTCTACTATTGACCAAATATGAAGAGGGAAGTGGTAGAGTTTATGGTGAGATGCTTGGATTGTCAATAGGTAGAAGTAGAGTGTAAGCATCCACGTGGATTAATTCATCCTATGATGATTTTAGAGTGGAAATGGGAGGTCATTTCCATGGATTTTATAACAGGTTTGGCGAGGACATCTAGACAACATGATTTTATCATGGTTGTGGTGGACAGGTTGATAAACATAGCACACTTCATTCCAGTGATGTCTACATATTTAGATAGTGATGTGGCATAGGTATTCATTAGAAATGTGGTAAGGTTGCATGGGGTACTGAAGAAGATTGTATCATAATTAGATTTCAAGTTCACATCGAGATTTTGGAAAGAGTTATTTGCAAGCTTGGGCATAGAGTTGGCCTTCAACACAACTTATCATATGCAGACATATGGATAGATAGAGAGGGTCAACAAGATATTGGATGACATGTTGAGGATGTATGTGATGCACCAACATAAAATATGGGAGGAGTACATTCTGTTGGTTGAGTTTACTTACAGAAATGGGTATCAGGAAATCACTGAGGATGAGTCCATTCAAGGCATTGTATGGGAAAAGTTGTAACACTCCTATTAGTTGGAGTGATCCAGTTAACAAGGTATTGATTGAATCAAACATGTTGGTAGAGATGGAACATAAAATGCAGGTAATCAAGAAGAATTTGAAGGTAGTAGAGGATAGAAAAAAAATTATGCATATTAGAACATGATCTTTAAGGAGTTTTAGGTTGGGGAACATGTGTACTTTTGCATCAATCCCAAGAAGAGCTCCTTGAGGATTGGATCATGTGCTAAGATAGCACCTTAGTATTATGGACCTTTCAAAATTCTTGAGAGGATTGGACCAGTAGCCTATCAAATTACACTGCCTCTGACAATGAAAGTCCATGATGTTTTCCATCTGTCGTTACTTAATAAGTATGTTAAATATGTTGATCATGTTATTGGCTGGTTTGTATTGCAATTCGAGCCAAAAGGTGAATTCTAGTTGTAACCACAACGTATTTTGTAGAGAAAGGTGCTCTTGATACGTAATCAAGTAATCGAGTAGGTTAAAGTGCAGTGGAAGCAGTTTGGGCCCGATGAAGCTACATGGGAGATGGCGGATCAAATGTGGGCTATGTATCCTTCTCTATTCACTGGGTGAGTGAATGTTTTAGGTATATGTTTTGGTATGATGTTTTGGTTTATGTACATATGTATATGGATGTAAATACCACCATGAGCTGTGGTGTAAAGCTCCAATAAACAGTATGGTATCATGGCATTATGGTTTTCATGTTGTTATGTTGTCAAATTGGTTTTCTTCTCAGTAGGTTGATCATTGTAAATACTGCAACAAGATAAGTTATAAAGCTCCATGGGAAGTATGTTTTTCTTTCAGTAATCTTGTTGGTTGTAGGGGTTGTTGAACACCGATAATGAACAACCCTCATTAAAAATCCATGTAAATAAAGTTAATAAAGGTAAAATAAGACCTTGTTCATGGGACATGTATTTCAAGCTGAAATTTAGGCGAAAACATAGTGACGAGGATCAATTGTGATTAATTAATGGCTATGGAAATTGGTAAAGGAAATGGCAAAGGCTTTGGAAAGGAAAAATGGAATTTATTGGAATTTTAGTTATGAGATAATGGAAAAAGGGAGAATAGGAAGATGAAAGGACATAGGTTGCATGTGAGGAGGAAAATGAAGGAAAATAATGGAAATTTGAAGAAAATAGAGGCCTAATTAATAAAAAGGCTTCTGAGGATCAGCTCATGGCTTTTGTTCATCTCAGTTTTGGAGCTCTCATTTCTCTCTCTCTCTCTCTCTCATACTCTTGAACACTTGAGTTTTCTTGGTTCACTCTTGGAGGAGTGTGGCATACTTGGGATTTGGAGTAGGAAACAAAAGGAAGAGTAGGAAAGCGCAAGATGATATTGGGATCAACAACTACAATGGGTTTTTATGGCAAGTACTAAGTTGCATGTATGATTTTCTTTCTAGTTTGGACATGCATGGCATATGCCTATGGTTTCCTGATTATGATTTTTCATTTCCATGGAGGATTGCATGGATTAACAGTGGTTTTTCTTATCCTTTCCATTTCCTAAATAGTTATGGTGTTGTGGGTTTTAATTCTTTTTTTTGGTTGTTTCTCATGTTCCTTTGGTTGTGGGTTGAGTTATTAGTTCATGGAAGCCTTGGTTGGATAAATGCTCTAGAAGCCCTGTAAAAGCTTGGGTTGAGTTACTAGTCTTCAAAGCCTTGGTTGGATAAATGGTTTGGAATCCATTGGTGAGTTGAGTTACTAGTCTTCAAAGCCTTGGTTGGATAAATGGTTTGGAATCCATTGGTGAGTTGCGTTACTAGTCTTGGAAGCTTTGATTGGACAAACACTCTAGAATCTCAATGACATTGATGGGTTGAGTTACTAATCTTAGAAGCCCAAGTTGGAACAAACACTCTGGAGCCCTAGACAGCTTGGGTAGAGACCAAACTGGTGATGGTTAGTGATGTCCAACCATGAGGTGGAATCATTGGTTGAGGGTTGAGATGGTTTTGCCTCTAGAAGCCTTGTTTTGGTTTTATTTGGATTGTTCCATGAGATCCCACATTCATGCTTGGAATATGGCACGGGGATGACTAGCTGAAAGAGAAATTTGGTTCATGCTAGTCTATGGTAGTGTAGTATGTGGAAGTCCTAGATCGGGTTGCATTTTTCATAAAAAAATAAGAGATCTCTTCCTCTTGTATTTGATGGGTAAATGTACTTGTCATTATGTGTTTTATATGGTTTTCATATCCTCACTATTTTTATGATTATATGATGGTTATGAGTATGTTTTATAATAATGATGGTGTATGGTTGTCATCATGTTTTGATTAGTAAATGGTTGGACAATGAATATATGAACTAATAGTGGATAATGCAGCTATTGTGATGAGGCATCAATGCTTCTTACTGATTCTCAGATAAGTATAAGACCCCTATGCTCATATATGTTGTTGAGAACTATAAATTACATATTTATGACATGCTTGAAAAAAGGCGTGTCATGGCTAGTAGGGATCTAGTCAAGTCATTGATTAAGTGTTTGCATTAGTACTTTTGTTTCATTGTTATTTATCATTTTTGAAAGTATCATAGAGTTTTGGGCAATGGCTTGAGTCTTGGCATTGAAAAGTGGCACAAAATCTGTGGTCGTTGGCATAGGACTACTTGGAATAGTCCATAGTCACTAGGATGATCTTGCTATACAAGCGTCTGGAGGGTTCCAATCACATTGTTGCCTTGTCATGGGAGAAACTAGGGTGTTTGGTCAGTAAAAGATAAGTTGCTTCAATATTTAAGGACCTAGAAAGGTTGGTTGGCTCCTAGAGGTTCTGTAGGATGTGTGGATGGCCAGTGTGGTTGTGTTCCATCGATTCCACTTCCTTAAGATGACCTAGGATGTTGAATCACATCATAGTGGCCTATCGTCACATGTTTCCAATGGTGGACTGGTTAGATTGGGTAAATGTGGGAGGAGGGTGGTTGCAAGTAAAACCTCAAAAACTCTAGACCATCTCTCTTCTTGTTTGTTGTGCCATTTGAATAAGAAGGAACAAAAAAAAAATGATAACCAAACTTTCATTCCTGAGAAATGAGATCATATATTATTGCAATTTATGATCTCATTCCAGAGGTGGAACAATTTGTTTCAATTTTCACGATATCTTCATAACTTATCAATTATTCAAAACCTTGGGCATATTTTGTCTAACTTCAAATCAAAACAAAAGTGGAGGTGGCACGCTCCTTTACTTAAATAATGATCACTATTTCAAAATGAGTTTCAGGTTTGTACATGGAACAAATAACTTTGCTGAATTATATAGTTTGAAACTTATTCTTATTTATTCTATGGAAAAAGGGTGTAGGCAGATTCAGGTATTTGGTGACTCCAAAATTTTCATTGAATGGTTCAATCGAACAACTCATTATCACACACACACAAACTCATAAATATGTGGTAAGATACTCTTATTATTAAAGCACAATTTGAGCAAATTTCATCTTGCCATATATACAGGGAGAGGAACAATACTACTAATCGGTTATCTAAAGAAGGTGTGTAGCAAGAGCCAGGCACATGGATAATTCATGAATATAATGGAACATAAAATTATTAGTACTATCGTTGTCCATTCATCAACCTTGCTGGGAATGCTGAAAGGTAATAAATTTGAAGGACAGAGTAATAGTAGAACATCTTTTTGTGACTATCATTATATCTTTCTTTTCCGCACACAGTCATTTTTTATAATATGTATGTATGGAATGAATCATGATGATTGATGGCAGTAATATAGGAATATATATATATATATATATATATATATATATATATATATATATATATATATATATATATATATATATATATATATATATATATATATATATATATATATATATATATATATATATATATATATATATATAATATATATATATATATATATATTATATATATATATATATATATATATATATATATAGAAGGAACTCATAGCTACTATGGATAGAGACCTGCAATATTGATTCATAGTCATATGGATATGCTATATCAACATCTACTACATGTAATTTTCATTTTCTTCATTAATGTAAATTATGATTTTTCGTTGGGGAAAAAAAGTATAAATAATGAAATAACACAAGTACATATCACTCTCCATTGTCATCACCCTGATTATCTTCCTCACTTAGCATGATAACAATGTTTTTCTCAAAAATATGTTTTGATCTAGGGTTGTGTCTTAATACGAACCACCAATCCTGATCCAAAACATCTAGGTAAAAAACACCTGGTTGCAGTGTTTGGGGGAAATGTGGGAAACATAAGGCTCTGACTAGCTTCGTGCCACACCTTTCTATAGTTGATATATATTATCCCATTATCACAATCTTCCTTTACATTATTTCAATCAAAGGTGTCCCACCACTTTCACCTAAAAATAACACATTGAAACGAAGAGAAGTCAATTTCAATGATCTCTTGTATATTTCTGACATAACCTAACATCCCCTATATTAGGCTTTGATTGTCGTAGCTATCATGAATAGATTGGTTGAACTAGACTTCCACTCCACAGTCTTATATCCTGCAGCCATCATCAACATCCTTTGTATGAAAATGATGTCCATATGCATATGCCCACATAGATGGGAACAAATGCACCTATAAAAAAGTGAAAAAATCACAGTGTCATGTATTTAATAACTTGAACATAATTAAAATATAAAATATAGATATTACAATTCAAAGATGCATTATGAATTTAAAATAAATGCATAGAAATATATTACTGAGTTGCTTCACCCAATCCCTATGTTTAGTGCATCCTCTTCAACATGCAGGTAATGACCAAATGCATCATATTTCTCCCTGACTTGATCAACAACCCAACTATTGGGGAATATCATTGGAATATTTTCTTTTAAATTATCAGGATAAGGCACACTTTTACCATTCAACCATATGAATTCTTTCTTATCACTATCCCATTTGCTCCTATTTTTTTTGTACAATGTGACCCACAAGTGTGTCGCTTCTAAATTGTAAAGAATTAATTTGTTGATGATTTCAATCTCTGAATTTGCTGATGAAATCAAACCAACATATATAGAATTTATTAAATCAAAATATGCATTATGAAGTTTAGTGTGAATATTTAATATGTAGAAATTTGACAAATGATAAGTACTTAGTCTTTATCAAGCGCCTTTTTCCATTCATTTGGATAAGCTCCCATTCTATTTTGTCTTCATCACTTTCATTTCCCAAATCGCCGCACCTGGTGTGTTTTCGATCTGCTTGATGTAATCATTGGCATAATAGAAAGACTCATATGATGTGTACCCCTCTTCCATAGACCCCTCATGTTTTTCCCTTTCTCGAACAAAACCTTTCAATTTATTCATTTACCTCTCTAAGAAGAACAAACAATGACAAGAAACCACCCCAATTCCTTCTAAACAATAAAAACAATCTCAGTTATCTCTTGATGCAATCGTGTAATGCTATCCATATGAATCTCCTTTGATGTGATCCAATGTACAGATGCATATAATTTAGACAAGGCATGTTGTAGGTCTTGCGGGGAGTCATGATTTACACACCCATGCACGAGTAGAGGATAATGACACTGGAAAGTAAACACATACAAAAATTAATTATATTTTATCCCATTGCATAAAAATAATAACAAATAATAAAATCATGTTTTTGACTTACATACTCTTAGAAGGTTCAAACGGTCATGTGATTTAAACTCTGATAAATGGTTTACCACAATGAAGTAGTGTTGTAGTGAAGACCCATATAAAGAAGGAACCCTCACACCCATTGTAACTTCCTTTTCCAAAGAAAGATTGTATTTCTTTAAAATCCATGGGACATCACCTTCTTTGAAAGACCAAGAGGACCAACCTCTCCTCTACTTTCTTGTATTTACCAATGTTTATTTTTAGTTTTTGAAGAAATGAGATCTCAACTAACAACCAATGTGTCATTTTCTTTCAATGATATGTGCCTCCATAAAGAAGATGAAACATTTTTGAATATATGCATGGGATATAGCAAGTGGGAAATCTTAAGATGCTCCCAATATGGCAGCTCATAAAAGACAAATTTCTTTTTCATCCCAATGGGAAATTTATCATCATAGTTGTCGAAGAATTTTGTATCTTTGAACTTAGGATCCTCAGTTGAATTGAACATTTTTGTCATCTCCTTCTACTTCTCTCTCTCATATGCTCTAATTCATTCAACCGTTGTCATTATTGCATGCCTTTTGGTTCTCTCTGGTTGTCAATGAAAGTGGATGTTGCTATTCTGTAATGGTGTTCTTATGAGAGGAATGCCTTGGATACTTCATACATTGGATTTCGTAGGTGGTTGGACCACATAGCCTTTAGAGAAGGTCCACAACATTTACATCAATGATACCCTTTTATTACAAGACCTATGGAATTATTATATGATACAGGGAATGTTAGCGATCATGAAGATTAGAACAATTGCAGTAAATTAAATTAATATGTGAAACAATATTGTTACATATATAAACAAATAAATATACATTTTCCAGAGAAAACTCCTAACCTTGGATAATCATGTATGGTGTAAGCATATATGCCATACAATGTAAAACTCCCGTATGTTGTGATGGGTCTTGATACATCATATACATGTATCCCTTCCCATTATTCCTTAATTTCATCTACCAATGGTTGTAAGTAGACATCCATATTCTTTACTTGTCTTCTACCCACGACTATGAGAGCCAACATAAGATGTTTATTCTTCACAGACAACCATGGGGGGGTATTGTTATTGATCACTAATATAGGTAAAACAAAATAGTTGGCGTTTTGGAGGGAATATGGGTTCATGCCATCCATGGATATGTTGAGTCATAGACTTCATACTTCATCCTTGAATTTTTCGGGTCATCTATCCTCTATATGCTTCATGTATATTTAATCTGTTGGTATTTTAATAACTCCCAACTCACTTTTGTGTGAGGTGTGCCATCCCTACAACATAGCTAATTATTTGCAAAAAAAGAGACCTTGAATCCTTGGGGTTATAGGCATGTGCCTCAATATCTTATAAGGAGGACCATGTGATTTAACCTTTTTTTATATTTATGGTATCTGACATTGCCACATTTCAAACATATCTCCTTGTTTTCATATTCTCCTATATATAAAATATAATCATTTAGACATGCATGATATGATATGTACTCAACACCCAACATTTTCAACAATTGATTTTCCTATTCACAACTACTAGGAAATACATTATCACTAAGAAGAACCTTATACTTTAAAAACCTACAGTTGGTGGGAAAAACAAATGTACAATGTCAATATTTTTCATTCATAAAATCAACCATTTTTAATGTTGAATGTGTGACAAGATCTCTCAAAATATAAGGGACTTGATCATGGTCAATTACCTCAATATTGTCGAGAAACACGCATTAGACATGCCAAAATTTTCTTTCAAGTTGTACAGTAACATAATTTTCCCTAGATGGGTAGACTTTCAATGGACACCATGTCCAAAGCGAGGGGTGGTGGAAGCATACTTTAGGCTTTGGAATAAGGTATCAATGATATAAGCATCATCTCCTAGCTCATCATTCTGGAATGCATCTAACAACATTGCCTCCATGGAAGTCGTATCCCATAAGTAATCATCCATACAAACCTTTATTTGATTGCCTCCATTGCCAACTTTTGATGAAGAACTATTATTGTTATAGTCATCCCTAATTGGTGAATATAGACATAGTGGGAATTGAATAGGTGGTTGATTCAATCATTCTTTGTATCCTTCCTCTCTAATTTTTTCTCTTAATGATCATCACTATAATCCTAAGTTCAAAACAATTTTAACATTAGTACACCAATGATATTAGTGAGAACAATGCAATTGGTTTTCTAAAATTACGTTATACCAAACAATTATTACCATGACTGACCTATGATTGTGGTTGGAAGATGCCATGTTCCAATTGGCGGGGTGAAGTAGTTTCCATTTTCATCTACCAACTACTTGCGGTGTGCTGCTCTTGATAATAGATTCTAACATTTATGAAATGGTGGAATACTTTTTGCATTTGAACTCATTCTGAATCAGGATCCTGCAAATTTGGATATATTTTTATTCAAATTGACATGGATAAAAAAAAACCATTAGAGAATCAAAATATAAATAAAATCTGAACTTACCAGAGATGGAAAGGGAGAACTTTGCGAAGGATTTTGAGAAATATGGAACAAGATGGAATTTGAAGAATTGGCCATTTGATATTATGAGATTTCCTCCCTGCATTTGAGCAAAATCAACAACAATGTTTTGTGTACATACCTAAAATTAATTACAAAAAACATATCATTATAATGTGAATTTCAATATAGTTTTCAAACCATTTTTCAAGAATAAGGAAACTTTAAGCGGAAAATGTATACTATGAAGTACTGTAACTCATGTGGGTGCATCCTAAAGGATAATTTGAGATGAATATGCCATTTTATGTGAAAATGAAAATTCATATAACTTTTAAAGCATATCGGTGCACTTGTAAAAGTAACCACACTAATGCATTTAAATGATAATAACACCAATGTGTTAAAATACTAACCGCATCAGTTTCTAGGATTTCAAAAATAAAAAAGGAATTATATCATATCGATGGTCTTCTAAAACTAATTGCACTGATGCAATTAAGTAATAATCGCGTTAATGCATTAAAATAATAAGTGCACCAGTTTCTGATATTTCAAAAATAAAAAAAGGGTTCTATCATATCAGTGCTCTTGTAAAATTAATTTCACTAAGGCGTTTAATTCATAACAACACCAACGCATTAACAAAATAATCGCAATGGTTCCAAGGATTTCAAAAAATAAAAATAAAAATTCTATCATATTGGTGCTCTTCTAAAACTAATCACACTAATGTTTTTAAGTAGTAATTTAACACCCTCGCATCCATATTTACCTGCTTTTACAAGCACTCTGGGTAAATGTGAAGCAGAGTGCCACTATGACATGACCTGACCTCCTAGGTCCAATTAAGAAAGTGGGGCCTACAAAATGACCACCAACAAACAACTCACAACATCCCTCAGGACTACAGGACACTTAGGGGCCAAAGTACCACCCCAGGTGGCCAAACCCTGAGTTGAGGCTTATTTTCACACAACTTAACCCCAAACTGAATGCATGAAATGACCTGGGTGCGGTTGAAGTCCTCCAACAGCATGGCAACACTACCTGAGTGTGGTTGTGACCCAACTTGTCTAGTTCAAAAGGTGCGGTCTTGAGATCTAAGCCACAATTCTGGGCCAACCTCCATACCACTTCCCAGAACTACCTAAGACTTCTCGTAATTATAAATGAAATAATGATAATGCTAAACATACAAACTTGAGTCAAAAACTTGACCTAGACTGACCAAAACATACTAGGCATTTCTTCAAACACATGGTAACCATGTAAACTACAGGTCATGAATGCATATTTAAGTGTAAATATATGTACTTTTGTTTTCAATCATTGATAAGGTATAATTCCCTCTCCAGTAGCTACAACCAAAATAGTTAGTCCATGCATTCATCAATTTATCAAGTATAACAAGAGCCATAACTAGAACATGTTATAGAACCATGCTTATAACCAAGATAAGAACAATGATAGAAAAACCATTAAATTTACATAATAACAAGTACAAGTTCTCATAAATCACCACAAGAAAATAACTCTTATTAAAATAATCAAAAGACAATCATGTCAAGGACTTCCACATACCACCCGACCATAGATTGTGCCAAAACAGATATTTCTTTCAGCTAATCACCCGCATGCCATAGTCCAACCATAAATGTGGGATATCATGGAATAAACCAAGACATAAACAACCAAGCGAATCCAGAGGTTAAACCACCTCCACCCTCAAACTATTGTTATCTCACCAAAATTGGTTAAGAGATTACAAAACTAAAACAAGCATGGATGCCTAAGAATTCCTTCACCATCCCTTGAGGAACTTTCCTATCTCCACCCACCTATCAAAAGCTTCCCATAGAAAACCATCTTCACCCCCAACCCTTGGGAATTTTCCTAAGACCACCTCAACTGGATCCAAAATCTTTCGGCAATCCAAATCTCAACTAGAAATGAATCCCATCACACCATGGCTATCCTAGAAATGGTAAGGCAAGGCTGAAACCATTGTCAAAACCAAGAAAAACCCATGACAATGAAAATAAAAAAGCCCAATAAACAAATGCACATACCATGCATTCACACCTCAGCTAGGAAATCACACATGCAACTTGTTACCTGCAAAATCTTCCTATTGAAGTTGTTGATCAAACCTTCTCCTTGTTTCCTTTGTTTTTCCTTGATTGCTCTTACTTGCCCTTATCCTTCCTTTTCTTGCTTGCTTTCTTTCTCCTCTTGGTGCTTTCTCCCTCTTTCTCACTCGACCCAAGCTAAAATTGACAAAACGTTGTGAATTGATCCTTAGAAGCCTTTTTATCATTGATGCCTCTGTTTTCTTCCTTTCCTTAATTTTCCTTCTAATTCCCCTTTCATGAAAATATGTGTCTCTTCACATTCCTTTTCTCCTATTTTCTTTTATTTCTCATAATATATATTCCAATTAATATCTCTTTGCCTTTATCAATGCCTTTGCTAATTTCCTTAACCATTAATAAACTGAAAGTGATGCCCACTATAGTGCTTTGACCAACATTCATATTGGAATAGGTGTCCCATGACCTTGGTCTTATTTTTCCTTTACTAACTTTTATTACGTGAACTTTTGACCTAGGGATGTTACAAATAACCATGTTGATGCATTAAAATAACAACTGCACATGTTTCCGGGATTTTGAAAATAAAAAAGAATTATATCATATTAGTGCATTAAAAAAATTTAATGAACTGATAAGTTATCTTAAGCGGTGTGTGTTTCTCGTAAACATACCTGTGCGTTTTATTATGAAACACACCAATGTTTGGAAAAAGTGAAAAAAAAGTGCGCATTTTTTTTTTCAAATTGAAAAATGAGTGATAATTCATTTTTCAAAATTTAATTTCATAAAGTCTTTTGAATAGTAAGAAGTTGTTCACTATTTAATTATTTTTCCCAAAATTTGAAGGAGATATTTGCAAGAGAGACATATTGGGTGCATTATGGAGCAGTATAATACTTTGGAACAACATAACTATTCAGAAAATCGGAATTTGAAAGGTATGGTAATTCACTCAAAACTTTTCATAGTAAAAATTTTAAATTTTACTGTTTATTTTACTAATTTTTTTTACAATTTATGTTAGATTTAATTAAAAGAGAGATTTGCAAGAGAGACATATTGGGATCACTGTGGAGCAACAAAATACTTTGGAACAATAGAACTATTCAAAATACCATAATTTGATAGGTATGGTGATCCACTCAAAATCGTGCATAGTAAAAATTTTAGATTTTACTATTGATTTTAATAATAAAAAATTTAACAATTTATGTTAGATTCAATTAAAATTTAGAAAAAAATTATAAACCCTGCATAGTAAAAAATTTACTATTGATTTTACTAATAAAAATATTTACAATCTCTATTCCTATTTAGATTTAATTAAAATTTAGAGAAAAAACAAAAAAAAAAACAATACTTACCTTAAACCATTGCTTCTTGTTGTTTATGTGACTGCAAAATTTTACCTTAGGGTTTAATTCCCTCTACCACTTCACAATTAAAGCTTTCATTTTAGGGATTTTAGATTTAATGGATTTATGTTATTATATATGACAGTTATCATGTAAAGCATGGGACCAATTGTTGAATTGGATCCAAACCCTAACGGTCATGTCCCTTATTTTAAAAAAGGACTTATTTTTATTGGTGCACCATGTTTTAGATAACACACCAATGTGCCTATGAAAAATAACATCTTTAAGTAAAAAAAACTTGTGTTTAATTTTTTATGTTTTTGTTATTTATTGTGATGGTAGTGTCTTTATCATTACCTATCACACTATCATAATTTAAAGTAATTTTAAAAATTATTTTTCATTGTCAGGGCTCAATAATTAAATGCCTATTGTATTTGCTAAATTAAACACATTGATGCTCCTATGAAAAATAGCAATGTTAAGTCAAACCACTTGTGTTTAATTTTTTATGTTTTCATTATTTACAGCGATGGTGGGGCCTTTATCATTACCTATCACACCGTTATAAATTAAAATAATAATAAAAAAATTTGGTGTTGGTGCTCAATAATTAAATGCCCAGTGCATTTATTAAATTAAATGCACTGGTGTGTTTATTCACATAAGCGAACTGGTTTCCAGAGCTCTTTATGACTTAAAATTATGTGATTTATTTATAAAATATATTTAATGGTTTTTGTATTGAATGGTGTAGGTTGTATATTGATAAAAAAATGCGTGAAAAGTGGTCAAGTCACAAAAATATTGATCGACACAATGATAGCACATCCAAAAGGGAAGAACAGGCAAGTTCTTTGTAAATTCTTTACAAAATTAATATGTTTGAACTATATGTAAGTTTAACTAATATGTATTGGTTAATGTGTATCATGCAGAGCCACAAAATGAGGAAGAATGATAAGATTATTTATGATCTAAGTGCAGAAGAGCGTAAAAACCTGATGGAAAAATTACATAAGGATGAATCAAGTGAATGAAAAAATACTATTCGATATGAATTTTTTCTTTTTCTTTTAAATATTCATTAACAATATATTTAAGAATATTAGATAACATGTTTCAAATAATCTATTAATTCAGATATGTTTAATGTTCTATAGGGACCAACAATGAAGGAAAAGAATCTTGTTTTTGTTTTTTGTAGACCATGTAAATGACGATGAATTAGTCCTTAGCTCATCTGGAGTGGTGTTAGAGATTAACGAAAGGGGGGGATTTTTTACAAAACTATGAGGGATATAGTGGAATGAACATATAGACGTAATTTCCACTTACATTGCATAAATCAATCCAATGATTCCAAGAACCAAGTTATATGAAAAACTATAAAAAGTGTTTCCAGAGAAATGGTCAATGAGACATACCAGACTTGCAATAAAAAAAACATATAATAATAGAAAAGAATCATTCAAAAAGAAATATTCTTATTTAAAATGATTTTCTAGAATTATATGTATATATTACTACCAAGCATTCATTTATTGATATCAATTTTGGTATATTTAGTTTGCATATATCAATATAAAAATAGTTTATCACTTTTTCAGGAAGATTATGAAAATCCCAAAGGATCGATGAGATGATATCCAAAAATGGCATTAGGAATGTCCAAAAAAGTGTATAATGAAATGGTCAAAGAAATGGACATAATTGCATCATAGGAGGAGCCATCTCAATAACAATGTGCTTCAATTGTATGTAATCATCGAATTTTTTTGTTAGGTACATATAAATAAATAATTTAGCTTTACATATTAATTTTCAAGTATTTCCCTGCAGAAAAGAAAATAAAATGGAACTCATTAAGCACATGAAACAAGACAACAAGGAAGAAAATGGCTAATATCGAAGTTTGTGAGTAATTGGTAATGTTTCCTTATAACAACTTAAGAGTTCATTTTTGTATATTTTAAGTTGGTTTACAACAACCATCCTTGAATGTCTTCAAATAGGTGCTAACATTCAAATTGATTGACATTGGGTTAAATATGGGTTGTGAGTATATGTTAGCATATCAAAAATTAATTGTGGAATTTGTAAGTATCTATGTTGTTTTACTTCTCTGAGTTTGTAATTAATAGAACAAAAAGATCCTTTATATTGAATCTATGATTATTATGGGGTAAGAAATTTGCAAGAAACAAAGTATGGAACTACACCAACAGAAGAGTTGTTGCAAAAAGGCATCAAATTTTGTTTTGAAATAATGTGTATAATTTAGGACTCACTTCTTGCTAAGGTACATTGCTTTTCGATTTACATCGATGTATATTATTTATTCAATTTTCATCATTCTCACCAATGTATAGACACTCATTACACTTTATTTTTATGTTTATAGATGAAACTTTAAGAAGATGAAAACAATTGATGCAATCAAAAAAACATTCATCCAGAAAACCCAAGTCATGGAAGTAGCTCAAGCACTAAAAATAGCTCCAATAAAGAATGTTGATCTATTTGGATATCAATGCAAGATGTTGTATTTTTTGAAATAATTGCCTGTGAAAATCAAACATTTTGTTTAATGTAATGGAAATAGTGTCCGAATTGAAAGACAATGGGTTACCAATAACTATCCCATTTTATATGAAAAAGAGTCTCTTATTCATATATAATAAAATAAATTTTAATTTATTCTATTTCAATGTCCAATGTCGTTGTGAAATGTTACACTAGAAATTAAATATATGGATTCTTAAATATTATAATGAAGAGATGTGAAATTTAATGAGATAACAAATTAATCCAGACATAATATACAAATTCACTAATAAAATTTTAATTTATATGAATATTGTTATAAGATATATGTCGATTTTTCAATGAATAGTAGATTTAAAAAATCACAATAATTGTATTGTCACAGGTCCATCTTTCTAAAAAAGAGAAAATAGATATTGAGACATCGTACATTAATGCACACCACTCTAAATATGAATTTTTAGCAACAATATTTATAATAATAATAAATGGTATCCCATAAAGAATCTTGGTGTGTTTCCAAAATAAATGCACACGAGTGCGTTATATTACCCAAAAGCACCAATACAACAAGATTTTTTTTCATGGCCCGATGTATTTTTTGAAAAGTACGGCTCTTGGGCATTAAGAAAAATGTTAGCACTAGGGCGTTATACTTTTCAATCAATGATATTGTTTACATTTAATGCCTCGATGGATGGTATCATAGATTGTACGTCCTAGTGCATTGTAATTCTTAAAGCACCAGTGCTTTCATATAACCAACAGCCTGATGCATTATTCAAATTAACCACACCAGTTCTTTTATATTAGTAGCAAACCGGTGCTTTCAAACAACTCATAAGTATCGATATTGTAACTTTAAAAAAGCACCAGGTCTGCAAGTTTTTTTGCCTACTCAATCAGATGTTGTTCCTAAAAAGTATATAGTGGGGTGTTTGTTGAAGACATAACCACCAGGGCGGTATAAGTTTCAGGTGCCGGTGTTATTTGCATTCAATGCCTTGGTGCATGGTATCATAGATTGTTTGAGCCGATGCGTTTTTGTTAGTAAAGCATCAATTCTTTTATAAATATGATGCACTAGTGATCCAAATGTTTGTTTCCATTCTCGGTGCTTGTATTTAAATTTACAACATCAGTGCTTTTATAGTGGTAGCACACCCATCATTTTTTATTCATTAAGAGGATTGCTAAAAAAAATCCACTAAAACCTTCAGCTGCCTAATTTTTTTTATTTGTGATGAAGTTTTGTTATCAGATATGCTAAACCATCTGCTACTGCAAATGGATGTTATAGCGAAGATGTTTTTAACAATTTTTGCAAATTTTATAACACGAAAAACCTTCATTGTAACCTCCGTTAGAAGGTATTTTCCTTGTAGTGTCAACTATCCCATCCATCATCCTTTGATTTTCAGATAAACAAGTAGTAACCTAATTTGGTGGTGCAATGTTATAAACTTCAACGTCCATAATATTTTCCATGCTTTGTGTTTATTTCAAATTACTAACTTTGACTTATTGAACCATGTGTGATCATTCTGTGGCTAGTTTGGGAGGGGGTTCTTCCTCATCTCCGCCATCCAAGAGCCTATCATTACTATGTCTTCCACTCGAGGTAGTCTTTCTCTTCCTTTGAGTAGAGGATGAACTTAGGTGAGTTTGAGGCGTGGATGTTGGAGGTTCCTCTGTAGGACTTTTGGTTCTCTGATTGTATCTTCCTCCCATACTTGTACTAGTTTCTTCAAGAACTTCTTTAGTAACTCTTGGAAACACTTGATCTCTTGATGGGTCATTTTGACTCTCTTCACTTTCCTCTATAACTCTTGTAAATATATTTTCATATCTAACTGTAGTCACGTATATGAAAAATATACCTTCACAATCAAAGACTTGAATGGCTTTAGCTTCACTTAAACTAAAATAATTTAGAGACTCAGAAAAATATACTTGGTGGGTCCCATTCGTTGCGGACACTTCTCCAATAATAAGTGGAAAAACAAAAAAAACAAAAAATTGTATTTTCTTCTTGTGTTCAAATCAAATTAAGAATGGGTGATATTTCATATAGACTTTAGCAACGAAATACTTATCTATAACAAATTTGGGCAACAATAGTGTATTCTCTTGAAATCCATATATTCAAATCAAAATATTATTCTCTCTTTCCTGATGGATTCGTTTCCCCCATAGGAAATCATAGGCTTTTCCTCGTATTTTGGTGGGCTCTCATCTATTCATGATCTAATTGACTTCACAAACAAATCATGGACTTAGAAAAAATCAAAATGAGATTTATGCTTCCAAAAAATTGGATACCATAACTAAATGTGTTCATCATCAAGGTTTAAATTACATTTATGGGGTAGGCCATGAACTACATGGATAGACATAAAGGATGTTATCAAATAGGCCATCATAGAAATTCTATTGGTTTTCAACAAATTGGTTAGTTAGAAAGCTAACTCATTTTATATGAGGTCAACCTAGTCAAATAAATAATCTCTTTTATATGAATAAAATAGAACATAAAGTATGGATTTCAGGACATTGGTTGTAGTTTCTCACCCCATCACCCATGTGAAAATACAAGAGAAGTCTCTAAAAGGATATATAAACAAAGAGATATCTAGAAATGAAATATCAGAAGGAACCTCAGAAGCTGGCAAAATGAATTCTTGAATGATGTTCATCTTGCCCACCCCACCTAGGAATCTAAGAAATTGTTTGCTTCTAAAAAATTTAGTAACTTGTTTGACTCTGATAGCTTAAATATCCTCCTAAATGACTTGGGAGTGAGAGGAATTGGGTTCTCATCCTTGGTTCAAAATTATTTTCACAAAGATAAAAATATTATTTGAAATAAAAAAAATTGGAACACATGTAGAATTTTCCAATCCACTTGTCTAAAGCTTGTTGTTCTTCTTCTGCTCACTAACAAGTTCACGTACCACTGGTATCCATTCAACTAGTGAAAATTCTTATTGGTTCAAGCAAGTGAGTTATAGATATCACTGCAAATAGCTTATTTTCTTCCTCTAACAACCATCTCCCATTTTTACATAGAAATGTGTGGTTTATCATTATCGTTCTCAATTCCACTTAGTCGTAAACTCTTCATTTTCCTATATAATATCTAGTTATTACTCCCTCATGTGTGAACTTCGTTAGGAAGGATAGGCTTAATAAATATAAGCTTAATATAATAAGGCCACCATTCATGGGATATAGTGGATATAAATCTCAAAATTCTAAAACCATCTTGTCCATTTAATTCAAAGCTTACTCCTCTTTTAATATCCTCGATATTGGTACCATAAGTGACGGGGGAATTTGCAAGGTGTAATAAATATTAAGCTATTTGAGATCATAATAATTAGCATACAAGCATTTAATAGCTCTAAGTGGGTAAGTGTGCAAGGAAAGACAAGTGCAAGGAATGTTGTGCAGAGTAGCACATGTGTAGGTAAGTGTTGTATGAGAGAAGGATGTGTGGAGGAAATGGTGTCAGCTTCATTCTAAACAAATGAAATTTGACTAAGTAAAAACACTTAAGAGGGTGAAATTTTGAGGTTCAATAATACTTAAAGATGTTAGTGGGATATCATTATTTTTACATGATTTATCTAATATCCAATGAATTTATTTGTCTTTGGATGTGATGGTTTGTTGTATCGACTTTTCTCATCTTCTTCTACAATTACCAATTTTCGCAGGGGGTTATGTTCGTGAGATCAATATTTTGACAAGTATATCATCAATTTCCTCATTATTTACCTGAGTCTTCTATATTGCTAGTATATCTATTAGGAGGTGATCCTTTAGATTTCATTGGTAATCCCTTCTATACCAAACTAAGGAAGGTTCTAAGTCAATATGGAGCCTTTGATTGAGGAAGTCTCTTACATGGGGACTTGTTATATTTTCTATGGGATATTGTGGTATCATAGGTCCAATGTCATCAACTTCCATATTGTCTACATGCCTACTTGGATTAAGGCTTAATTGTATACGGTCACTTCTCTTATAATCCATTAGTTCTACGCCTCTCTGATCAAGGTTCTCAATTCCATCCTTAAATGAGTCTTGTGCACCCTCAATCTATTGGTCAATAATTTTATTTTGGTTTGAATATTAAAGGTTCCTTTCCTCAGACATCTCTAATTATTTTTTGTCTCTTTTGTCTTGTTCAATTTTTTGAATGTTGGTCAGTCATCTATACTATTGCATATGTCATTATTTTTTTCTCTTAGACTCTTCATTGAGAATATTCCTCTGTACTCTTTTTACTGACTGTCTTCCTCTCATGTTGGCTCCTTGACTCTAATAACATTTTTTCTTCTATTTATTCTCTTTTATTTTTTTCAATGTATCTCACAAACATCTACACCCCCATCAACAACCTCAAATTACTCATGGTTGGTACCTAAATTTATGATGAGAAACTTCATTTTCTCAAAAATGAATCCCATGCTCATTTGGTGTTTTTATAGTGAGCGTCAAGAAATTTTTCCAGTCTGTTTTCACTTATCGTGGTCAGACTATAGTGATGTTTCTAAAGGGGCTCTATATTTAACAATATGTCGGAATCCCTTGTCGAGGAAAAAATTATGTAATAAAGTAGGAATAGTGCAAACAAATCCCTTATGAATGTTGTTGTGAGACATTTCCTTAATTTTTTTAATGAAATGTGTTCTTAAATCACTTTCTCCTCACAAAATTCATTGAGTATGTTTTCAACTGGCCTATAAATATACATTTTTTCCCCATTATTTGTTTTCAACATCAATTGTGCATCATTGTTGGTTTTCTACATTACATGGTTGGTATATATGCTTATTCAATTTTGAGGGGACTAACTCAATAAATTTCTTGTGGGTTTTTGTAAAGAAGTGTGACCTCACTTCTACTAGTGATAGTCAATTCCTTCAAGTATATTTATTGAAATGGTGGTTAATTTTTCTTTACCACTACTCCTGTCTCTCTTCCAAACTTGTCATTTGAATATGCATATTAAATGTACTCATATCTATAAACTATAGGAAATGGAACAAAAGTTGTAATCTAGTGAACAATATGGATTAGTAACAAGCAGTATGTACACAGAGTAATCTCATACAACAATATACATAGTGAATATAGAGGACTGGATATAATAGAAGTAGAGGAGAACTAAAAAAAAAAACCCATATATTATATATATATCAACAAACAACAACCACATCATATTTTTGAGTACATGGATATTTATACTATGTTTAGACAATTACAACAATTATACCAATTAATCAACTCAGTCTACTGACTCAACAATGAGTCGATAGAATTACAATACATACAAAAACTCAGTTGGAGATGCCAACTCCATGAGGCTAGTCGAGTAAGTTGACTAGCCCCTCCAACATACCTTATGATCTATTTTGTTCCTTGTTTCACACCAATTGGAGTTTGGACAAGTAACATGGTAAGAATTATACCTTTGATACCTTCTGTTAATTATTGATAAAAGACAAACAAAGGTTATTTGATGATGGGAAGCTTGGTAATAAGAATTAGGCTCATCTTCTCGAACATAGGAGTAAGCTAGCTCTGAAAGAAATTAAAAATTGACACTAGTATCTCAACTATAAATATTAGAATCGTGATGGGACTGAATCAACAAAGAAGAGTCTTTAGAAGATGTGTAGCTACTATGGGAAGAATGGACATTTAGAGAAAACCTACTTCAAGAAGAGAGATAAAAAAGTCAAATCACTTGAAACTAAATGATTGACTAATTGATCTACCATCAACTTCACTTTCTCATGCATAATGCAAGCTATTAATTATCATGCCTCATAGAATGAAAGGGTTGTTGATTCTATTTGTACCCACCATATGGAAAAGAAAAATTATATATTTCCCTTATTGAATAGAGATAATGATCAATATATTATTAATATTGGCATATGAACTTTAGAATCATTCAGACTAATGGAAATTTAGAATATATTTACTTTATTACCAAAGATACTTCCACCTAACGGAGTGTGTGAATGATGTGTGTTAAGAAAACTTTCGATAAGCACCCTTCAACTCTATGAAAAAATGATGTGCATAGAAACCACCAGATCTTGTTCATAGTGATCGTTGTTGCGTAAATAAATCTTAAGTGGATGGTTTTAGGTATATTCTAATGTTTATTGATGAATTTTCATGCTTTAGTTGGATATATTTCTCAAGAACTAAGAACCATGTATTTGAAATATTCAAGGAATTTCAGGCTCTTGTTGAAAAGAAATTTGGTCTCTTGATTAAATTCTTGAGATCAAATAATGGTGGAGAATACATGAATCAACCCTTTGAAGATACCTTACTTATTTGAGCATCTCTTAGAAGTAATCGATCCTCATACTCCCTAGAAAAATGACATGGTAGAGTTTAAGAACCGCAAGGCTAGTTGAAATGTCTCTTTGTCTTCTATAAGAAAAGGAGTTTCCAATGAAGTTTTGATTTGAAGTAATTTATTGTTCCAACTATTGTTTAAATCTTGTTCCAAATAGAGATGCTAGTTTTATGATGCTAGTAAAATTTTGGTATGGTTGGAAACCCTCCCTTGGTCACCTCTGAATTTTTGGATGCATCGCTTGGGCACATATCCCTAATGATGATAGAAAGAAATTCAATGCAAATAGGCATGCTTGCATCATCACGGGTTATTCTAATGAGTCAAAAGCATATCAATTATTTGATCGTATCAAATAACAAATCATTATTAAGAGAAATGTCATCTTTCATGAGAAGACTTAGAGGATTAAGTTATTGAACTCTTCTTCTAGAACGATGAACAATGATACATTTGACCTTGTTGATGACTTAGGTTCAATTGTACCTTTCTTTCATATCTCAACCACTCTATAAATTTCTGTCCATGATTCAACTACTAGTTGAACATATTCTACTAACTTAGTCCTCTCTTTTGATCACATTTCTAAACCTTGTTCTTGTTCCCCAACACTTTGTTTACCTTGATGGGTCACTAACATTATTGAAGTTGCTAGATTAGATATTAGTGTTGCTTCTGCTAGTTAAGTCACTCAAAGTAACAAGTAGCATGTTAGTCTTTCCTTGATGGCTCATGTTCATGAAACTTTTGCACCTGAATATTTTACAGATGCACAAGGAGAACCTGAATGGGAGAAAGCTATGCAGACTAAAGTTGATTATATTCTTAAGTACCACACATGGAATTTGGTTCCTTTATCACAAGGAAGAAACGTTTTGAAGTGACAATGGGTATATAATACCAAATTCATTTTTTAAGGTGTTATTGAGCATCATAAAAATTGTTATGTTGTAGAATTATTCTTATAGCAAAAAGGCATTGACTACACGAAATCATTTTCCCTTGTTGCAAAGATGAAATTGGTTCAACTTATTCTTTCACTTGTTGTTTATTTTGTATGGAAAATTCATCAGATGGATGTTAAAAAACGGTTCCTTCCTTTATGAAGACCTATATGAAGAAATCTAAATGGAGCGGCCCTCTGATTTTATGAAAGATTCTAATATTCTCTATCAATTGTAAAAGTCACTATATGTTTAGAAGAAATTGCGTTGAGCATGGTATGATCTTAGATTGATTGATTCTTTCTCAATCTTAGGTTCAAACACTTTGAATTTGACCATAGTTTTTATGTATTACATCTCAATGGTGATAATTGGATTGTTCATGTCTACGTAGTTGACTTACTTATCACTGATAATAATATAGATGCAGTTCTTAGAATGAAGAATTGACTTGCTACTACCTTTGAAACAAGTGACCTTAGTCTTTTACATTTCTTTCTTATTCTTCCACTATTGCCTTTATCTAATTATTTGTTCATATATTAATGTAAATATGTATTGGAGCAATTGAAAAGATTCAACATGGCCAATATAAGTTGTGTGCTACATCTTTTCAATCCAATATTAAGCTGACTAAAGAGTGTCCTTCTCCAAAAGTAGATGTTATGCTTTATCAATAGCTGGTTGGTAGCCTCATATATTTGACTCATAGTCAACTTGACTATTTTGCAACCAACTCACAAAATATATGAAGAGATAGATCAATGAATTCAAAATTATCCACTTTGAGGGGGAAACCTCCTTTAAATTACAAAAATGAAGAATTCTTGGATGATTCAAATGAAAAATCTTCCTTTCTACATATAGGAGTCTAAGGGGTCACAATATAATGAGTGTCGACATATCAATAATAATGCAAGGGCACAACAATAACAATAGTGGGCTTTTATGAAGCTCAATAATAAAAATATGGGGACTGCATGGGCACAATAATAGCAATAAGGGGGGTTCATTGACAATAACAATGAGGGAATAAACTAGTATTATAGGGAACAAACATGCCCCTCTCCTTCAAAAAAGTGTCGTCCTCAATGCTTGAGTAGTTATGGATGCTTTTGTATAAAATTTTCATCCTCCCATGTGGAATCTTCAGTGAGTAAGTTCTTCCACTTGATGAGATACTTTAAAATTGATTGATTTCATAGCTGTTGAGTTTTTGTTTCCATGACTACTTTAGGTTCCAATATGATTTTTCCTTCATCATCAAGTTCTGGCAATATTGTTTGAACTGGGATCTTATAACCTATAACCTTCTTTAAGCATGAAACATGGAAAACTAGGTGCACTCAAGAAGATGCATAAAGCTGCAATTTGTATGCCATAGTACCAATCTTTTGAAACACCTTGTAAGGACCATAATACTTTGGTAATGATTTATTATCCTTCTTAGTGTTCCTGAGGGACATGTGTTTGTATGGTTGTAGCCATAAAAATACCCAACCACCTACGTCAAAACTTCTTTCATTGTGATGTTGATATGCTTATTGTTTTATTCTATTCTATGCCAAAGTGAGGTTATACTTTAAGAGCTGGAGAACTTGTACTTGTTGATACTCGATGTGATCTTCCACTTCTTGAACCTTAGAATGATTGTCCAAGAATTTTTGGATATCTAAAGAAATATATGATTTCGATGTTTAAACCTCTAATGAACATAATTGTGCAATTACGCCCCATTATTATTTATTTAGAATAGTTTTCATGCCATTAGAGCTGATTATATTTCCTAGTTTTCTTGTGATGCCCATTAATTAGACTTCCTTTCTTTCCCAAAAAAAATTCAAGAAAAGTTCTTGAAAATTAAAAGCTATCATACCCAAATATTGTAACCATTGGACTCCTAGTACAACGTCAACACCATCCATTGGAATGGAAAGCATTGGACTATTCAATACATATTCTCCCATGGATAGCTTGATATTATGGCACTTTCCAGATCAATTTATGGTTCCTCCATTTGCAACCATCACTTGATACTCTGGTGTTGGATATAGGAAGTAATTAAATTCCTTACTTATATTACAATGAATAAAATTATGGGTACTATTCAAATCAATAAACACTATTACCTTCTTCTTCTTGATATGTCCTTATATCTTGAGAGTTTGATGAGTGGTAATTCCTACCAATGCATTACAAGATATGGTTAGATTCATTTCTTCTTTCTCTAGGGTTGGTTCCTAGTGTATATCCTCTTCTTTTGACATTTCTTATTCCTTTTCTTCCTCCTCTTCACAATCTATGTAAATTAATTTCTTCTCAGCACACTTGTGACCTTTAGTGTATTTGTTATCACAACTATAACAAAGACCTTTTTCTTTTTTTCTTCCAATTGTTGTGGTTTCGACCTTTTAGGTTGTGGAAAGCTAGGAGAAACAACACTTCCATCTTTATATTTGTGAGTGGTAGGCTTCCTTCTTTCCATAATTTTTCTTTAAATTTTTCTTGTCACCCTGGATGCCTTCTCCAATGAATCATGTTCCCAGAGGTGAACCTCATGTTGGATGTTATCCTTTAAAGTCCCTATGAAGACATCAATCCTACACTCCTTTGGAATATTCTCCTCTGGAAGTCCTCAATGTGCTCTACCATTTAACCATTTTGTTTGAGATTTATCAGTTGGTAAAGAAGGTGTTTCTCTTTATATCCTCATAATGTGATATCATTTCTTCTATAAAAATTGTCCAAGTGATAAGTAGTTTACGAGAACAAAGCCATCGATACCATACAAACTGATTGGGTTCTAAATATAAAGTTGCAATGCGTACCTTTTGTGTGTGTTGCACATTATGAATATCAAAATGTTGCTCCATTTGTAGTATCCATGTTACCATATCCTTGCCATCAAACTTCCTCATATCTATGTTTGGAATATGGTGGGTATTCAATCCAACATTAGATTATATGAAACCATGATTAAAATTTTGTTTGTTCTCATCATGAGTTTCATCTAATACCTTTTCGTCATTAGGAAGCATTTCTTGTAGCAACTTTGTCAAACCTTCCTTCAAACCTTGCATGTCTGCTTTAAAACCATCCTTCAAACCTTCCATGTCTGATTTTAATCCATCCTTCAAACCTTCCATGTCTGATTTAAACCATTCTTCAAACCATCCATCTTAGCTTCCATTTCATTTTTGGTTACTCTTTGTGAGAGAGAAATGTGTTACACTTGGTCTTGTAATTTTGAATTTCTTCCTCTTTTTAATGCAGCATAGTAGATACTTATGGTTTCTTACTAGGTGTTTCCATTTTCTTTCTTTGAGGTATTTTGAAATCAAACAATGATATGTATGCTTCACTATGCCCTTTGAATAACTTCAAATTGATTTTTCAAATAAAAGTTATGTAATTTTTTAAAAAAATACACACCTTGTTCTTGCTTTTAGGAGCTCGATCTTGAAACAATTTTAACAATGTAATTTCAGATCTCCAAGTTATGAAATTTCTTCCTGTGGTAGCTCTCTGAGTCCTCTTTACAACCCCACAATTTTGATCGAGATTGGGTTCTTCAAGAAATAGTTATGCCAAATATTCCATGATGACCTAATTATGGACTAATTCAATAGAGCAAAGTTGTACAGGATGCCACGTGTGATTGTTTGAACCTTCAACCCTGAAATTACTACACCAAAAACTAAATTCCAAGCACTTTCAGCCATTTTTAACATAATTCAAATCTGATTCCTAAAACGAAATCTATGACAATTTTCCCAAGGTCACCTATTTGAGAAAAAAATTCTAGAGACCGAAAAACCCTAACTTCCTCTTATCATATCTCAGAAAATATAGCAAACCAAGATCCGAAATTATTACATGAAATTACTTGCGATTTCAGCTCCACGTGATAAAAAATTAAGCTTTGAAAACCTTGAATAAATGAAGTTATAGAGAAAATTCCAAGATGACCTGTTTGAAGAAAATGAAAGCCTAGAATCCAAATCTCTTATAGCAAATGTCATGCAACCAGCTCACAAAATAGAAGAAGAGATAGATAAGTGACTTCAAAACTAGCCTCTTCAAGGGGGAAACCTCCTTTACATTACAAAAATGAACAATTCTTAGATGATTCAAATGAGAAAACCTCCTTTTTATATATAAAAGTCTAAGGGTCCATAATATAATCAGAGTCGACATAACAATAGTAATGTAAAGGCACAACAATAATAATACTGGGATTCTATGGGGCACTGTTTTGGAGAATTTAGCATCTATGGATAAACACTAATTCACTAGACAAGTAATTGTTCCTAGAACAAAAGTTAAAGTGTTTTAGACTTTCCCTATAAGCAATAGATAAGAAGAGAGGATAGAAGGCCTACCTGGAGTTTCACTTTTCTCTTGTCTCCCTTGTATCGATTCTATCACTCCTTCTCGTACTTAATCTGCTTGAAAAGTACCCTGTCAACACAATAGAAGATGAAAACCAATCAAAGCATACGATCCATTAAATATAAATGAAAGGAAGCAGAACAAATTCATACATATAAGCATTATGAAAGAACAAAACATATGGAAAAAGGTTCAAACACTATTAGATAGAAGAAGGAAATACAACCATCAATGTTTGATTCAAATTCATTCCTCCAGTTTAGATCCCATCCACATCACATCAAAAGCAATATAATCTTGTGGCATCATATCATTTGCTCCAAAGTCAAGTCTCATAGCAGTGTTATCTCCTTACTATTCAACATAATCTAGCTAGCCCCTTGTCACTTAAATGAGTGGTCAATTTATAGGAGGATGAAGGAGGTTTTGTGATAAATGGTGGCATTGAATGGCCTTCCATACTTAGAATTAGTTCCATGGAGAAAGGGATGAGAGGATAGGATGCACCTTAACTCATTCCTCATCCATTTTCAAGCTCATAGGAGCAGATAACTGAGGGAAGATTCTAGATGACTCCAAGTGTAATATCCCTCCCTTAATAAA
>APFE030455686.1:0-10800 GCA_000404065.3 Pinus taeda | reverse complement strand
TTATGTTATGAGCCCTTAGACTCCTATATATAGAAGGGAGGTCTTTTCATTTGTATCATCCAAGAATTGTTCATTTATGTAATGTAAAGGAGGTTGCCCCCTCGAAGAGGCTGAATTCTAAGGCGTGGATCTCTCTTTTCTATCTTTTTGTGAGCTGGTTTCATAACAAACTGTGACACAAACTTATCTACAGCCATAAAGGAGCGAACCAAAATAAACACCTTAAACTACTGCCTCAAAGGCGACCCAGCAGGAACGCAAAAAGAACAGGGCAACGGCAAGCACAGGAAAAAGGGAAAACCCCGCAAAAACGCTGATGTGTAAACCATAAGTCGAAATTGATATTAACGCTATCCTTCATCTGTTCCATCATCATAGCCTTGATATCTTTGAGGAGCTCATTCAGGAAAAAGGGAAAACCCAGCAAAAACGCTGCTGTGTAAGCCATCAGTCGATATTGATATTAACGCTATCCTTCCTCTGTTCCATCAGCATAGCCTTGATATCTTTGAGGAGCTCATTCTGTTGCTTTACCAGCATCTCCACATTTGCCACCTCTTTCTTCGCAGCCGCCGTGTCTTGAGCCATTTCCACCATTTCCGCTGCAACTTGTTCCATGGCCTTTGCCAGAAGGTGCTTCAAAACCCAGTAGGTGACGAGAGCCCGATGGTACAGGGTGAGCCTACCCCGAGTATGACCCGGGTCAGGTAATTGCAGGGACCAGTCATACATTTCGGGGTCGGAAGGCTCCTCTAGCACTTTCTCCTCCATAGCTTCCATAATGTTCCTAATGTGAGCATTTGAATCCAGATTGAATGCCTGTTCTGCCTCATTCACTGTCTATCTGAGAGACTTGTTTCTACGTTTGTGCCTTTTTTGATCGCGGCTGTTTTCTACTTTGCTAGTGGCCTAGCGAGGGCGACCGCGACTTCTCTTCGTCTGCTGGTTTCCCACATCTCCTTCCTTAACATGCTGCGTACTTCTACTGCTCTGCCCTGTTTCAAAATTCTTGCCACGGGGTACTTTGACCTCCCTGCCATCCTGATCCTTCGAGCTGTCAGTTTTAATTTTGGATCTGACTCCTTCATCTTGCCTTCCTTCCACTGTCTCCTTTCCCTCTTGGGCATCTCTAGCTTGAGACTTCCTCATTTCCGATCTCTGGAGTCGCTGGTTGGGGACTCTTCTCCAGAGCTTTGCTGCACTCGTCACCTTCCTCAAGTTGCTTCTACAGGACCTGCTACCTCCTTTCTTCCTTATTACTTCTCTTTCTCCTTTGCTCAAATGATGCGTAGACTCCCTCTTGCCTTTGTCACTACTACCACCACTACCCGAAATGTTTTCCTTGGGATTGTGAATCATATTTTTGTTCGGGTCGTGAACCTGACTTGCTACACCTTCATTTATAATTACTGATGAGGTGTGCAGGGCGCCGCCCTTCTGTCCTTTCCGAATGGCCTCCAAATGATATTTTGAACTCCCTCTCCCTCTCCGCTTAGGGGAGCAATTAACCCTGATTCGCTTCATCATTATCCTTTCGAATGAGCTGATTTAGCTCGTCCCATCGTGCCAGCTCTTCCTGATTGGTCCAGTTGTCATCAATAGGTGCCCTGCGTTCGTTGCTTCCCCAATTTGCTAAGCAGTCGACTGGTTTATTTCCCTCTCGTCGGACATGCGACGTGAGAGTGACATCAATACCTGTTAGCATATCACCTATTTCTCATACTGTGCTTGCACTACGCCAACTTTTCACCACTTTCTCCCAACTCTTCCCCTGGATTAATTGTCTGATTGCGTTGATCACCATGGTGGAGTCGCATTCAATTTCCAACTTTTTGTATCCGTTTCTTCTGGCAATTTTGAGGCCTTGGTGAACTGCCATGAACTCAGCCTCGTTATTGGACATTGTTCCACCATGCTTTGCGTAGATCCATTCAGTAGCCCCTTCTGCATTTCTGAAAATTCCTCTAAAACCCGCTGGACCCGGATTTCTTTTTGCGGCGCCATCATAGTTTAGTTTGATAAAGCCTTCCGGCGGCTTTCTAAAAACCGCACGGCTTTGATTTGCTAATTGACAATTTTGTTTGGCGACTTGTTGGTATGTCATCCCCTAATCTATGCTTATCTTCTTAAGGATTTCTGTCTCAGCGTCTGTGGTTTTCCAGTCTTCGTCTGCCCAATTCTCCGCTAGGATGGTCTCCTTGATTTGCTTTAATGTTCTCTTCCATATTTCCTCCTGGCCAGAGGCTTTTCCTTTGAAAATGCGGCTATTGCGCTCCTTCCACAAATTGCATATATTGAAGTCTGTTGCGATACTCCATGCCCTTTTGACTATTCTGCTGTGGAATTTTCCTTCCCCCCACTCGCTAAGAGTTTGGAAAATATCCTACGGGTTTCTCACAGTTGTAGCGAAAAGGATTTCCATTTGCTTCCACTGAAATTGAGCCACACTGCACCCGTTAAGTAGGTGTTCCTGGTTTTCTTCTTCCAAATTACAGAGGCAACATCTCGCTGGGCCTGAGAAGCCTCTTTTTTGAATTCTGTCCCATGTTAGGATTCGTTTCCTGCCAACCAGCCAGGAAAACATCTTGATCTTCGGCCACAACTTTGTTTTCCAGATTTTTTGCCAGTTTTGTTCTTCTTCTCCTGGGTCACTTTATGTTTTTAGATCGTAGGCTTCATGTATTGTGAATATCCCCTTTGTTTCTCTACCCCAGTGGAGGATGTCTCTGCCATCCCGCTTTTTTATTTTTCTAGAATCCATTTCCTTCCTATACAGAGATTTTTGTTCTTCTGATGCATTCCTGTGCCATTCCTCCAGGGGTTTCCACTCCCTCCATTCCTCATTCTCAGGTGTTGCGTTCCAATAATCTTTAACCATCCGAAGTCCTCTGTCATCACCGGCTCTGTGAATTTCCTGTATGCCTGGTATATTCATCATTTTACCTCGTTGCTGCCAATCTTCGTCCCAAAACCTCGCTATCTGGCCTCCGCGAATTTCCCAGAAAATATGCTTGTCGACTAAGTCTCTGCCTTGGAGGGATAGGTTCCAGATATCCGAGCCCTGAGGAGTATTTTGATCTCTAAGAATTTCTTCCGGAGATAAAGGCATGTTGTATTTGACAGTCCAGATTTCTTTCCATAAGTCCAGACCTCCTTGCATCCATCTCCATCTTAATTTAGTAGCCATGACTTGATTTAAGGTCCAGGGATCTCTGAGACTTAAGCCTCCTTTTCCTTTGGGCTTGGTTATACTCTTCCACGAGCAGAGGGCCCATTTCTTCTGTTGCTTTGGTCCTCCCCATAAAAATTTTCTATAAATTTCAACTAGTTTATTACAAATTCCTTTCGGGGTAGCCATTACAAATAAAGGATATATCGGAATTGCTTGAATGGTGGCTTTGAGAAGCGCCATCCGGGCTGCAATGTTCAGAGCCCGGAAGGTCCAATTGTTCAGCCTTTTCATGATCTTTTCAATGATATAATTCCAATTACTTAATTTAAGAGTTGATGTGTCCAACATAGTTCCTAGATATTTGGTAGGGAGATCCCTTAACCTATATCCCATGACCCTGGTTAGATGATTCTTAACCGGTTCTGCTGTGTTAAAGAAAAAAGTTCTGGATTTGTCATTATTCACCTCCATCCCTGAGCCTTCCATAAATAGCTCTAGAATTTTCTTGATCCTTTTGACTTCTTGCAAGGTGGCTTTGCAGTAGATCATTATGTCATCAACAATTTGTTGATGAGTGACAATGGTTCGATGCCCCCATAATTTGAGGCCTTGAATTTTCCCCTCTCTTGCTTCTTTTTTAAAATATCGACCTAATCCTTCTGCTATAATTATGAAGAGAAAGGGAGATAAAGGGTCCCCTTGCCTGAGGCCTCTTGAGGCATTGAAAGTTGCTGATGGCGCTCCATTCAGCAAGATAGAAAAGTTCGGGGTAGAGATCATACTGATGACCCAGCTTACCCATCTATCACAGAATCCAAAAGCTTTGAGTATGCTTTCAAGGTACTTCCAGCTTAGCCTGTCATAGGCTTTTGAAAGGTCAAGTTTAATTAGCAGGCCCTTTTCTTTTTTAGTTTTCAGAGTGTGAAGGACTTCCTGGGCTACCACAAGCCCATCCAGAATCTGCCTTCCTTCAACAAAACCTATTTCTTAGGGGGAAATTATACTTGGTAGGATCATTTTTAATCTTTGTGCCACAATTGAAGCTACAATCTTATAGATGACATTACAGAGGGCGATTGGGCGGAAGCGATCTACCTGATCTGCCTGATTAGTTTTAGGGATCAGTGTTAAGAGGGTTGAGTTTATTCCTGGCCAAGTTCTTTGGTTTATTCTGGCCTCCTCAACAACTTCCAAAACATCTGAAGCAAGGAATTTCCACCCTGCTTGGAAGAATTCAATAGTGAAACCATCTGGGCCAGGGGCTTTGTTTCTTTTCATGTTTCTAACTATGTCCTCCACTTCTTCCATGGTGATTTTTCTCATAAGAGCCAAGTTTTGATCTCTTGTTATTAAATTTGGAATTTCCCTACCTATCTTGGCTATGGCTTCTGATCTTTCAGTATGTGGCTCCTTCAGGATGGCTTTGAAATGGTTTACCAGGACAGTTTCAATTTCGTCTTGTTGCACGACTCGTTGTCCTTCTTGGTTTTTGATAGAGAAAATTCTGTTTCTTTGTCTGTGCTGAACCATTGCTTTATGGAAAAATTTAGTATTCCTCTCGCCTTCTCTGAGCCATTGGACCCTAGATTTTTGTCTCCATAAAATTTCTTCCTGTTTCCTTCTTTCTTCTAACTGGGTTAGCACTCTACCTTCTTCTTGAGTTTGCTCCTCCTCTATTCCTTCCATGATATCCATCTGTTGGAGTTCTTCCATTCTCTGTTCTAATCTCTTTTTATCTTCCATAATATTCCCAAATTCTTCTTTATTCCATTTCTTTATCTTATTCTTCATTTCCTTCAGCTTGAGTTGGAAGGTGTGCATCTTATTTTTTCCCCTTTGCTCGCTCGTCCTCCACCATTCTTCAATCTTTTCCAGCAATCCTTCATTTCTCAGCCAGAATTCTTCGAACCTGAAGGGCTTGTTGGGAGGTTGTTGCTTTAAGTCTATCTCTAATTTAACCGGCCAATGATCCGATCCTGCTACCGGAAGAATGGTAGCCTCTATAAAAACATCCTTTAGCATTATTTGTTCTGATATTAAAAATCTATCCAGACGAGAGGCAATTTGGTTCACACCACCTCTCCTATTGTTCCATGTACTGTTGCCATTGATGGTTTGGATGTCAATCAGGTGATGATCCCTTATGAGGTCTCCAAACTGTTCCATAACCTTATCTGGGCTTCTATTTCCTCCTCTTTTTTCATCTAGGCCTTTGATCAGATTAAAATCTCCACCTACTATCCATTGCTTCCCCGGGATGAGGCAACGCAAGGTTTTTAGGTTTTGCAAGAAGTTTTCCTTTTCGTTTTGTAAATGAGGACCATACACCCCTGTTATAATAATCTCTTCCTTAGTGCCAACTATACTTGCTGTACCAGATAAAATTCTTGGGAAGCTCATCTAGTTACTGAAGTGTATTTCATCTGGGTTCCAGATAAAAATTAATCCACCAGCGCTTCCAATAGCATCTAGCCCCATCATTTCGTAGCTGCTCCTGCTTTTATTCAGAATTTCTCTCATTTTCTCTGTACTTATTTTTGTTTCCTGTACTATCATTACACTAGGTTTCTCTTTTTTCAGTCGTTCATTCAGATACCATTGTTTGCCTCTGCTATTGAGGCCTCGTATATTCCAGGTTGTAATAATCATCGTAACAATTTTGGGGGTGATTGGAAGACCTCAGACAGAGGAATCACTCTTCCAGAGTTAACAAGCATTTCGCCTACTTCCTGAATCATTTCCCCCAAGGTTTTTCTCCCTCTTTTTTTTCCTCCCTTGCCAGTGCTACCCGCTCCTATGCTCTGCGTTTCCTGATTCTTCGGTTGTTGATTTTCCTTCTCTTCCGTTAGTCTTTTCTTTGCCTTATAACTTTGAAATGCTTCTTTGTATTTTTGTTTTTGTTCTTCTGGGATGAATCTTTCATCAAGCCTTTTCCATTCCTGTAGAAGTCTCGCCATGACTTGTTCTTCCGCTTCTCCTTTTGTCTTCTTTGGATCTATTTCCATGTTTCCTTGGTCCTCTTGGGTTTCATTTGTGGGCTCATCCTCCTGGTCGTTATTCCTGTTCTCTGTCTCCTTGTTCGGTTTTTCCGTTATTATCTCCATTCCTTCCATTTCTTCTTCTTCGCTCACCTCTGTCTCCAGCTCTTCTTCCTGTAAGGCTTTGAACATGTTCTGGGATTCTGTTTTCTGGGCTTCTTTCGAATCACCCCTTTGCATCTTTTTATTTCCTTTGCCTCTTCTTCTTGGAACTTCTCTGAAGTCCACTCTTTCTTCCTCTATTCTCTTAGTAGTATTGTTACTGCTTCTTTCTGCTTCCTTCTCCTTCTCAGCTAGCGTAATAGGGCATTCCTTAAACAGATGACCATATTCATGACATCTTCGGCAGCGGAATGGTATATGTTCATAGTCTATTGGTTGATGCCATAGTTCATCATGATATTCCAATTCAATCGTGTCTGGGAGAGGCTCTGTGATATTCATGTAAGCACAGATTCTAGCATAGGAGTTGAACTTTCCTCTCTTTGTTGTTTCCGCCACTTTCACAAAGGAACCTATAGAGTTTCCTATGCCTTTCAGGATGTCTGGTTCCCAGAATTCAGATGGCAGACCAAAGAGTCTGATCCAGATCGGAGCAGCTAACATTCTTTCCTTATCTGGGTTGTAGCAGTCTACCTAGTCTCTCATGAATAGGCCAGCGTTGTTCATGAAATAAGGTCCTTCCTCGAAGACTCTTCTTCTATCTTCTAGGTTGGAGAATATTACAATGAAGAACCCCTTTTCCCCTAACTTGACATCCACATGTCCTTTTGGTTTCCACCTCTGATAGATCCATCTCATGAGATCCTTTTTAGCAGGCCAACATCCTATAAACTTGCAGATTAAAGCATAATCATGCATATGGCTTCTGTAATTTTCTAGTTTATTAGGAGGTATTACAAACCTGGGTCTACTCGAAGTCCTTGGAAGGAATTTGCTTTGGAATCCTGATCTCCTTTGCATACCCGCTTTTGAAGTTTCACCTTCAGTGGATTGGCCTCCTGCACTCTGTTTCTCCTTTCTGTTTTCGCCCGTTACCGCTACTTTGAAGGAGGGGATCTCTCCCCCCCCGTTCTCTGACTCCATACCGACCCCACCCAGCGCACTTCCTTGTGGATCAGACGCCCAACCCGCTGACAGGCAGGCGATCTTGCAGGTTGCAGCAAACCCTAGTTACTTGCACGTGATCGCTTCTCCCGCCCTTCGTCCAACCTTGTTCCCGGCCACTCCACACAAAAATCTTCAAGGTGGAGATTGTTAAGAATGAGAACAATTATTTTTAAATGTAATTATCTTAGTAAATTTTTTTTTACCATTCAGACATTTGTGTAATCATAGGGAGTTATGGAATGAGGTTTTGTATATTAAATGGATGATTTCCCAAGAGTCTTGATGTAATGCCTGGAGAGTCATTTTCGACCTTGATAAATAAGAATTCTAATCCATTTCCACATGGAGGTTTCCTTAACACACTATAAATGTAGGTAAATGATTTTTTTGTAAGAAAGTCCAATCCCAAAAATTATTTTTTTCGGTTCATATTTCTCATAAAAAAGTCTATTAAAATAAGCACATATTCCTCTTTATGGTTCTAGTGTTTCTCTTTAGGTATCTAGTGCATAGGAATCATGTGAATAATTTCAAATAAATTATTAGTCTACCTTTCCACACATAATTTCCAAGTGAATTCCTTTTTTAAATAAAATAACATAGCTTCTTTATCTTTTCTCAAGCAAATTTCACATGCATTTTTTTTATGAAAAATATCACTACTTCTTAGATATTTTTTTTGTATAGGGTTCATGTGCATGAACATAATAAACCTAATAAAAAACACATACATCACTGCAATATTTTACTGCATAGGAACTTTTCAATACTTTGCAAGAAAATTAATGAAAGCAATATACTTTTGTGCTCCAAAATAAGGAGTTCATTTTTAGAGAACATGAGCATGATTAGTTCTACCTTTCTGTGCACGTAAACATTTTTTTTCAAGAGATTCACTTATATTTTCTAGTTGTATGACCCATCTTTTAGCATAAACTAAATTTCTTCATGGCCTCTACAATGGAGCCCTAATACAACACCTGTCACAAGCCCTAATAATTCCAACACTTCATTTCATTGCATGGATAACAATTATGAATTCGTTTTGTAAATGTAGGAAAATAGCACGATCTCTGGAGAGTAGAGAGGCTAAGAGGTCTTTGACCTCTTGGGGTGAAACAAACTCCTCTTTGGTGCACATGACGTATGACAAATGGACGTCTACATGATTCAATATCCTCTTCGATATATTATATATAGGATTCTCCTCCAATTGATTCCTCTTAGCTTATAATCCCTTTTCTCTTCAAAAATCTTCACAAATATAACTATATATTGAAATTGCAATGCATGTAAGAACAACTTCAATCAAATAGAGACCTCGGTTCTTGTAGAAGTAATAAATAGAGACAAATGCTTCAGATATATTTATCATGGTATAATTAGAACAAAGTTAGTGTCATCCTCAGAAGGGACGGACATCGTCATTGCCAATCCGATTTCATGCTAATCCATGGGGTTTCATGCATGATGTTCAGACTTCAGTATCTTCCCACTTCTTCTCTCCACATCTTGTTATTTCTTCATCTCCCTCTCATGAATGTTAAAATTAGTTTTTGTAACCAATTTCTTGATTCCTAATGGTTTCTTAGCATTCACCATTTTCTCATTCTATCAAATGTAGAACATTGTAATTGACATAGTAATTAGCAATATATTACCAACATTGAAGGAATATTACATGTGTCTCTCATCATTGTTTTACAAACCATATTAAGAAATTTAATTAAAAAATTATAAAACATATGAAATAAAAAATGCTAAAAAGCATATATATATATATAATGCCGAAGATAGTGAAAAATGGAAAAAGGATATGGATGAGGAAATGGATGCCTTAGCCAAGAACAAAACCTAGGATCTTGTAGAACTTCCTAATGGGAGAAGTGTTGTTGGATCCAAATGGATCTTCAAATTGAAGAGAAATTTTGATTAAAGTATTGAAAGATATAAGGTGAGACTGGTAGAAAGAGGTTATTCTCAGGTAGAAGGTACTGACTTTCACTATATTTTTTCACCAGTTGTAAAACTTATTTCTATTCATATTGTGTTAGCACTGACTATATTACTTGATCTTGAGTTAGAATAGTCAGATGTTAAAACAACTTCTCTTCATGGAGATTTGGAGAAGATATCTATATGAAACAATGAGAAGGTTTTGTATAAGGTCACATCAAAATATTATATTTCAATGTCAGGAAATCATTGTATGGCTTGCGGTAGTCACCCAAGCATTTGTACAAGAACTTTGAATCCATCATGGTGAGCAAGAACTTCACGAAAAATGAGTATGATCATTGTGTGTATTTTTAAATTTTCAATGGAATATTCATTATCTTGGCTTTGTATGTTGACAATATGCTTATTGCAAGAAAAGGCATGGAAGAGATCAACAACTTAAAGGCTCAATTTTCTAGGGCATTTTTCTATAAAGGATATTGGAGTTGCAAAACATATCACAGTCATGGAGATAGACAGAGATAGGAAAAATGGAAAGCTCTGGTTATCATATTGGAATTATGTGGAGAAAATACTCGCAAAGTTCTATATGGACAATGTGAAAGCCATCATTGTTCCTTTAGCTTCCCATTTGAAGATTTCTTTGGGTTTGAGTCCTAGAGTTGATGAATAAAAGAAGTATGTGTCTCGTGTACCATATACGAATATGATAGTAAACTTAATGTATGCGATGGTATCTATAAGACCTAACATTTCACATGCAGTTGGAGCTATCAATAGGTTCATGGAAAATTCAATAGAAAAACATTAGAGAGTAGTGAAATGGGTACTTCAATACTTAAGAGTCACAAGTGACCATTGTATCATCTTTAATGGTAGTGGAGATTCAGTCTACAGATATGTGTATTTTGATTATGTAGGAGAATTTGACAAAAGGAGATATACTATAGGATATGTCTTTACTCTTGCAAGTGGAGAAATTATTTGGATGTCAAAGCTTCAGGAAATAGTTTCCTTTTCCACCGCCGAAGTAGAGTATATAGCACTTCAAATGCATGTAAAGAGGAAATCATGTTGAAAGTTCTACTTGATGAGCTTGGAAGGATGCAGGAGAAAGTGAATGTATTCTTTGACAGTCAAAGTTCTAGTTGTTTAGCTAAAAATCCAAATTATCACAAAAAGACTAAGAACATTGATATAAGGTACCACTTTATAAGAGATGTGATTGATGGCAACAAAATAGCTCTCAAGAAGGTCCACACATAAGAAAATTGTGTAGACATGTTCACGAAGCTATTATTGGTAGAGAAGTTGTGATGTTGTTCGACATCTCTTGGCTTGTAGAAAAGATGATGAATAGGCATGGGAAAGGGATTAGGAAATTTTTTTCAAGGTGGAGATTGTTAATAATGAGAACAATTATTTTTAAATGTAATTATCTTAGTAAATTTGTGTTTACCATTCAGACATTTGTGTAATCATAGGGAGTTATGGAATGAGGTTTTGTATATTAAATTGATG
>APFE030455683.1:74256-153577 GCA_000404065.3 Pinus taeda | reverse complement strand
TTGTAGATTTGGAGCCTGAGTGGCTCATTTCTTCTCTTGATATCAGTAAACTGTTGCTTGATGCTTACCTCTGCTCTCCTTTGATGACTTGAGGAGCTGACCTCTCCTCCAAGATTTCTCTCTTGTTCCTGCTGAAAGGAACTAGCAGATACCTCCACACTTGGTGGGCCCATTATCACCGATTGCCCCATAGGCATTTCTTCCTCAGAGAGGGGATTTAATATGTGCCTTTTCTCCCCTTGATTTGTGGACGTGGTAAGGAGAGTCTCCTGCTCTCTGTCCCTCTTCTTTCCTTTTTCCACCTTTTGTGGAGTTTGGAGCACTGAGGTCTCCACCGTATTCTCTTGCCCAGAAGGCATGTTCTCTTGAGCCTGTTGCTCAGTAGGTGCTGGGGCTTCAGCCATTTGTTCTTGCTGCATAGGCTACCCCTCCTCTTGAGGTTCTTCTTGCTGTTCTTGTTGCTGTTCTACCTCCTTTTCCACTTGCTGCTCTGTTTGTTGCTCTGTTGTAGGAGGTAGCTGTTCTTGCTCCACCTGCTTGCCCTTATCTTTATTTGTTTCCTATTGGGCAATCTCGGCTACTTGCTACTGGGCTGTGGAAGATGAGGCAGCTGCTCCAATTTGCCTTTGACAGGAGGAAAAAACCTGCCCACAATGATCCAAGTCATCCTCTTTCTCAAGATTGCTTGTTTCTCTTCTTAGCATTTCTTCTTTACCAATTGGCTCTTCTAAGGTGCCTTCTTTCTAGCTTAGGGCATTGGCATACTTCTCAACGTGAGGCAGTTTCACATGAACATAGCCACCCAATTTGTATTTTATTCTCCTAAGGGAAATGAAGTGATTAGGGTTATAAGGCACCCACTTGAAACTGGTTTGAAGTCTAAGGGTCTCTAGAATCCTATCAGCTTCCTTCCATCCTTCCTCCTTCTTATTGTACAAAAAGGGACCCAGCTGATTCCTCACCTTTAGTTGCACCTTCTTGCTTTTACTTTGGAAATGGACAAAGTCTGCATTTGCAAACTGCCTGAAGTACTCTAGGGCAAAGAGTCTCATGGGGACGTATCTTGGCAGCCTATAGGGATTCAGCTCACATCCATATACTCTAATTACTGTATGGTGTTGGTAGAAGTACCAATCACCAATGCTATAGGCCTTTGAGAGTTGAAGAATTCTCTGCATTTCCTCTGTCAATCTCGGGGGAGGGGAACCCAACAACAAGGTCATAGCTGGATGAATGAACAGATCAATAAATTCACAGTAGGTGTAAGGTGAATAAGGTAGAAGATGGCAAATTGAAGACCAAAATACAACCAACCTTGGGCTTCCCTGGGCATCTAGCTTTTTGAGAGGGACAGGGAAGGCATCAGGCTGATAGAATAAGAATAAATGGTATATGTACCTGGTGTATTTAAACACCTTTTCCCTCTCCAGATTCATTAATTGCTCATGAATCTTATTAGCAATAAAAGTGGCAAAATCATAATGTACAGCAGGAGGCGTCCCTAGGGAGAAAATGGACAGCATTGCCATAATGGTTTCATCCACATCCTCCTATGTCCCATAACCCAAGATGTAACTGATAAAATCTACCATCATTTTGCCCAGCTCATTAAGAGATGGATATGTTATGGGAAGGGTAGTGGTCATATATTGATATTGAGGCTGAATAAACAATTGATTAACCCTGGCAATCTGATCACTGGACAACTTGCCCCCTTTCCTTATCAAATCATGGATGGAGAGAGGAGTTAGGGGTTTTGTGGTGTGAAAGTGGAGCATTTCATTGATGGCCTCAGGGGCGATATGGAACAATACTGAGCCTGAGGGGCTGAGGACGACTCTCTGATAAGGGTCATAGCTCGACATGCATTGTTTTATCAAGTCTGGGAGGACATTGACTTGAGGGAGGTTGTAAATGGGTATGTGGGAATCCCAAATTCCTAAGGTGTTAGCCCCACTGAGATATTGGGCAATTAATTCATTCATCAGGTGAATATTGAACTTGGATGTCATGGGCATGGAGTCTAACATCTGGTAATATTTATCACTTAGGGCTTTCCACTCTAGCTCTCTGTGTGGGGAATTCAGAGGTTGAACATTCAGGACTATTGGCGTCTCCATGGCTAAGCAGTAGTTATGACTTGGTGCTGAACTGGTTTTAGCAGGCAGGAGACCACAGAGGGCTAATTTCGCAGAAGTAAAGCCAATTGTAAGGGTAAATGAGGAAATTGTGGTGACAATGGTGCAGAATGCTCAACAAGAGTTAATTGAGGAGTTGCAGGACCTGGCAACTTTGTTTTCCTTGTGAATTATGCCTTTTAGGTTTACAGTCCACGAATGCGCGGACAGAGTGGGAATTAGGGGAAAGGGTGACTGTATATGGGTTCAACAGGTGAAATTCGACCCTGCACCTGTGAGGAATGCTTGTTTTTCTGGGGATTTGCTGGTAAAAACAGGTTGTCTTACCCTTGTAAATTTAGTTCTGGAGAAATATGGACATAACTTAGCTCTGAAGGGATGCTCTAGGTAAATACCTGGTGAATTGCCGGCAATGGTGACAAATATAGGCGGGTTGTACGCGGCAGCGTTCTTGAGGTCGATTTCAGCAGGTTGGCGGTAGATGGACGTAATTTTCATGCAGAGGAGAGCAATAGTTCTTTCAGCGAAAATGAGAAAAAACGTGAAAACCGGCTAAAATATGGACTTTTGGGTTATTGGTGTGCTTTTTGGATGACATCAGCATGATGTCATCAGGTGGGGTCAGGGTCAGGTGACGTCAGCATGACGACATCGGGTGACGTGGAAGTCTGTGAGTGGTCCACGAGGATTGCACAGGTGGCGGCCACGTAGGAGCTCTGGCGGTTGGGGGTGCTGACAGGGCGCCAAGTGGAAGTGATGTGGGCGGGCATGGCGCTGGCGTGGGCAAGCGGTCTTGCAGAGTGGTAAGCGGGTTTTCTCGGACCACCCTCTATACGGTCGCGGTATTGTCAGAGGGCGCTCCGAGAGAGTCTGGGGGGTGACGCGTGGCAGAGGCCTGACGTCACCCTCTGACAGTTTCTTGGAAGGTATCTTTCGGTCGCGGATGCCTGTCCGATATCATGTGGGCCGTCGGATGGGAGGGCCCAGTTCCGATGGTCGACGGATTGATAAGATGTGCGGCTGATACGGACTGCGGGGAGGATAAAATATTATTTTTTCTGAAATTCGCGCCTGGCGGAAACTTTGGAAAGAGTGGGTTTTTCGGGTTTTTTCAGCGTTACAGGTTAAATGGGTATTTACAAAGGTTTTATTTACAATGTGGGTTTAAGGTTATTAATCCGAGAAAATCTCGGATTAATCCCAGGATTAATTCTTTGGTGTTGTTTGGGTTGCGCTCAAATGTTTTAGCGCTTGAAGACCTTCAAAATCATACCTAGAGCTATAATGCTCGGGGGAGGGGATACTTAGATTTTTGGGTTTTTTGCCAGGTTTTACATAGTAATAGGAGAATAGGGGGTATAGAGAGTTAAATAGTGATAAGATAGTAGTTAATATGAGTGAAAGAGGTGGATGGGGGGGAATACTAAGTTTTTATGAAATTAACTTAGTTTTTAGGAAGTAGATCAAAATGAAAAGAATATTTGCACAAGAAATGTGGCTTTTAAAGAAACTCAGGACCAACAAAAGACTTTGATCTTCTTTGTGTACATGGTGGTATAGGGATGTTAGTCATGAATGTGATAGGGGGTGATTTGGAAGTTAGACATGCTCCATTAGGATTCTGCAAGACTGCTACAAATAGGCCATTTGTACTGGCCCCATGTTTTCACCTTTGCTTTAGGCCAGCGAAATGCCATGAACCAAACTTTCTGCAACCCCCTCTACCTACCCACTCTATTGCCTAGCATTTTTTGTTACTCCAAGGAGGGTGCACTTAGATTTGCAAACCCTTTTGTGCCTTTTCTTTTCCTTTTGGCTTTCTTTTGATTTTCGATCTAAAGCTACCCTTATTGCTTTCAAGGCCCCAGATTAAACAGTTGGGAACCTTTCTTTCTCTACCTATCTACTTTACCTGCCAAGATTGAGCTGTTTGGACAGGTTTCTTTCTCTAATCTATAACAAAAATTGAAACATGACATGACCTAGCTTAGACTGTTGGATCACCCATCCAGAAATAGGGTAGCACCATCCAAAACAAGTACATTTTTCCACAAGAATATGAGATCTTGGTATCACCAAGGTAGATCATATTGGTACTTCCCTTGCCAATCATGAAAAATGAAACCTATTGGTATAGGTAGCTAACAGGATACACTTGATAGAAGAGACTTGAAGGGCTCACATACTTCCGAAGCACATGAGAGCTCAATTATTTTTGCTAATTTCTTCTCTATCAGCTCTATCAGATCTTGTACATTTCTTTTGTAGCTTGAAAGAGTGTTGATGGCCCTCAGAATTTGATAAAAACTAATTCCCATCTAACCATTCCTTAGCACATTAAACCTTTCCTTTTGCACTTAAAAGTGTGTTTTTAATCTTTAATATTTTCTTAAGAAGGTTTAGAGATAATTTCTCATTATGTGCCTAATATTATTTATTTTGTAGATCTACAAAATGAGAGAATTTAAGGACTTCGTCCCTTCTACAATATGGAATAGGATTAGTTAATAAATGAATTGATATTCTAAATTATTGAACAGATTATGAAGAACCACTCATTGAAAAAATCTAGGCATGTGTTCCTCGCTACAGGAGAAGCTTGAACTAAATGTTTAATGAAGATTCCTAATATTGGATACCATATCCACATTTTGAGGGATTTTGAAGGGGAAAGTAGTTGTCCTTTCAAGAAGGCTACTTCCCCCATGAGGGATTCACTTAATGAACCTCTCACATATCACATGCATTCATGGCATACTAAACAATACCCTTAATTTGACTACATATTGGAAAATACATCTAAAAAATCACATTATTTAACCCCCTACCAATACAAACCAATACACCTTATCAATTTTAAAAACATCTGCTTTCACTAGATATTGTAGGTATACATTTTTTCATTAATTTTGAGCTCCATTTTTTATACCTACCAATATAAAAACCCTTTACCCCCTATTATATGCTCTATATTATGTATTTTTTCCCTCACTATATATCCCCCAATATGAATGCATGTGGTATGGTATTTCTCCCCCAATGTTTCTAAGTACTAATTCAAATTATCCTCAAGGGGAGACGATTTTTTGTTATTTTTGAGAAGTCTTGTTATTCAACAATTCTACTTTCATTTCTAGCAATGATGTACTTGACTTGTTTCCAATAATGAAATATAATTTCATTTTTATCTTCAAAGGCTTGAATTCATTCATAGGAGTCTAAGCATACATGGGCTTGGCCATCCTAAGAGCATCAGATCCCTGCTATGTATTTTATTTCTCTTCTTTCTAGAATTTCTTTTCTTAGTTACATTCATCAATTATGCACTTAGTGTTCATGCTTCACTTTTTGTAGGCTAAATTGATTAAATTATTAAGATGAGTTTGATTTAAGGTTATTTATATATTAAATATTGTGATTCATAACTATCGTAGCTTATTAAATTCATTTTCATCATTGGATTACTTATATTATCTTGCTAGTTCACTATTATGAAATTTTTAGTTTTAGTAGTAAATTTCTGCTCAATTTTAGCACATGTTAATGAAGCACTTTTGAGTTTATTCCACTTGTATTGAAGTATAAAAAATTAAAATTAATAACAAAATTCACTCCACAACATTTTCACTTTATTAGCTTAGGAATTTGGTTACTTAAATTAGCTTATTAGTTCATCATTCTGAAATTTCTAGTTTTAGTAGTAAACCTCTGTTGAATTTTAACACATACTAATGAAGCTATTTTGAGTCAATTCCACTTGGATTGAAGTATAAAAACATTAAAATTCATAACTAAAATTACCCCACATTAGTTTCACTTGATTACCATAGGCATTAGGAAATTTAGCTCGACAAATAATCTTGTTCGAAGTTTCCTATCGCAGAACTTAGTTTCTTGTAGCAATTTGGTTTTTAGTTTCTCCCTTTCCGAGATTCTCTCTAAATTCATGGTAGAATCATAATTAGTTATTATAATAGAAAAAGAATTATCTAAGGCTATTTTGGTTTAAATAATTCTTTATTAGGTCATCATTTAGCTTCTGCATTTCTTGCTTCTTGGATGTTGATTTTTGCAACTAGTCTAGATTTCCTTTCCTACAATTTACTTTCAACAAAGTGTGATTCCTTTCATGCGATCTAGTAATATAGGACTTTTTGTTGAAATATGGCAACAAGAATATTCCAATTCAATTTATCCTTGAATTAAATTGTGAATTAAAATCAAATTTAGTCTTAATAGTTACTTGTACATAATTAATTTATTTATTTTAAATTAATTGGTTGGAGAAATTCAAGTTAGAAGTCTTTGTGAAGTCATGTAATAGTTATCCCTTAAGAGTTAAGTCTAGTTAAATTAGTTCCAAACTATTTCAAGAACTAATGGTGAGTTAACAATCAGTTGATGCATTAATGCACTCAACTAGTGCACTCCAGTTAATTGAAGATTCCCTCATCAGAAACTCATGCATGTTTATTTTGAGAAAGACACAGTTGAGATTAATGTCAAGAACAATATACTATCAATTGCATGTGTTTCCTTATAAAGAAAACTCATGCATGCTGTCAAGGAAATCATGTTTGTTGATTGTGCAGTTTTGGAGGAAGTGTTCCACTTGGTTGAAGGAAGATCATCCCAGAGGAATAGTGCAAGGAAATATGAGCTTGGATGGAAGAGAGGAAGGCTGGAGAGAAGCCAAGATTGCTTATGAGCATCTATGAGGATTGTATTGAGAGCTGGCTAGCTATGAGAGCTAAGGCTTTGTATAATTCATACGTATTTCAACTGTATGATAATACAATAGTGTGGGGGTTTTAGCTGAGGCTTTCCCCAAAGTATTCTCATGTGTATGCATGGAAAATTTTAGGGGTGAATGTTCACCCTTACGCGAAATAAAGAGGTTTTAAATTTTTAGTGGGCGAATATTTTGTATCATAGTACATTTTTACAAATTTCCTCAAATAGCCCACCTATTTTTAAGGGAGAGGGTAAAAAAGGTAAATTTAGCCCTTGCAATTAGGAGTTACAGCCTTCCATTTGCCCTAATTTTCAACAATAGGTTTCATTTAAGTGAATCCTATGGGCCAAATACCATATTTATAAAATAGGTATAATAGGTTTCATTTAAGTGAATCCTATGGGCCAAATACCATATTTATAAAATAGGTATGGTAAATTGATAAAAATATAAATAAATGAGAGGTATGGTAAATAAATAAAACATTTTTTATATTTACTCGATAGGTCACCTTATATACATGCAAGCGTGTAAACAAATAAAAATATAAATAAAGTGGAGGTATGGTAAATAAATAAAACCGTTTTTTATACTTACTCAAAAGGTATGGTAAATAAATAAAATATAAATAAACTAGACATATGGCAAATAAATAAAACCTCTTTTTATATTTAGTCCATAACCCTCTTTCTATTTATGAAGGCTCAAAACAAAGGTTTTATTTAAGTGAATCCTATGGTCCAAATACCATATTTGTAAAAGAGGTATGGTAAATTAATACAAATATAAATAAACGAGAGGTATGGTAAACAAATAAAACATATTTTTATATTTACTCCATAAGTCACCTTATATTTACGAACACTCAAAAAATACTTTATATTTAGGTGAAACCTATGGGAAAAATAATATGGGCCAAATACCATGGGCTAGATTATTATTAATACCATGCAAAAAAACATTATTAACCCTAATATTAGTATTAATAAAAATAAAAATGGTACATGGTATTCACACATGGTATTCACATGGAATGTAGCCTATTTAAATGGGGGAATTAAACCAGGATAGATCCATCTTTACTCTGGATCTACTAAGCCCGAGAGGGATCAAATATCGTGATATGCAAACTAGCATAAAGTGAAAAAATATTTGATCCCTCTCGGGGCTTGGTGTATCAAGAGTAAAAATGGATGTTGTAATTTAATGTATGTTAAACATTTTAACTTGGTTAAAATAAAAAATAAATATAAATCAGTTATTAATTCTATTAATTTTTATAAATTACTAATAGTAATTTTTAAGCTCCAGGTTTATGATAACCCATGGTATTGACCCATGGTAATACCATGGTATTCATGTGAGCATAGAATATTTAAAGCGGAAATTCTATCATCTTAGATCCATGTTAATTCTGGGTCTACCAAGTGCTCAGAGGGATAAATAGATTTCATCCCCCTAAGAGTGGTAGATGTGGAGTTAAAATGTATATAGGTTGGTTTATATGATAATGAAAATATTAAATAGACTTGGGAAATTATATTGTAAGAACATCTTAAGGTGAATGGTTAAAGCTTCATTTAGTCAGTTCACAAATTTAGTAAAAAATACCAATATCTCCATTAATATTGGTTTTTAACTTTTTCTGATTTAACAAAAACAATTCAAAACAATGAAACCTTATCACTTTTTCTGCATCACCCTCGTAGGAGATTTCTCACCATTTTTCAAACATTCTCAATATGATATCATCATGAAAAAGTTTAGGTACTGATGTTGGATTAGTTGTTTGAAAAATAAGCTAGTTTGTACAACCTTTCATCTTCTGTGCTATTCTTAGTTTGTCTTAATGATCTGTAGGGGTTGGAGCCACTGCACCATATTTTCCTAAAAGGTGGAGATTGTTCACCAAAAAGGAAATTAATCTACATGTCACAACGTTGTTAAAAAATGTGAGACCTATGAGGGTAGTGAATTATGCTAATAAGCAATTTAGATTGGGAGAGACGTAATAAAATTTTATTATTTAATTGAAGATTTCCAATTAAAATAATAATAAATCTACATTTATATATTCGTATATTGAATGGCTCACAATGGTCACTTCTTTCAATTAGATCCCCTTCAAGCCTTTGGGATACCTAATACTTTCTTATCTAATATAGTTGGGGCTTGCTACTTGTTGGTGTGTTGGGGTAAACAAACTTGATTTGTTTTTTTTTATCTGGTAGTTGGAGTCTATGGAATAAGAAAGGAATTTGATAACTTGAAAAATGTGGTAGCTTGAAAAAAGTTGTAGAGAAAAGATTAATCCCTCCTACCTTGACAGAACTCATTGTCAATATCAACACCTACAAGAACTTTGTTGTGGAATATTATGAAAACTAATAGAAGGATATGAAAGAGTGTATTGTAAGAAGCTTGACAAACATGGCCACTGAAACTTGGAACATTGTTTGTAGGAAGAGAAAATTGTGTTTCTATTTTCAAAACATGTATGTTAGTATACTAGCAATTGTCCCAAAAGGTACAAAGAGAGGCCGATAGGATTATTAAATTGGAATTGTTGATTTTTTTTAGAAGAGTTAATTGGTTTGTGGGAAACCTTGTTTTCTTGGACTGGATCATTATGCAATTACTTTTCTTTAGATGTTTTGTTTATATCTATATTACAAGGAACACATTGAATGTTTTATTTCATTTTGGAGTAAGTTAATTACCCAAAATCAAGATGCCTGACATATTTGATTTTCACCATGCTTTTAAATTGCAAATTAATAATTCGTATTTCCTTTTGACACTTGTGCCTTCCATGTGATTTGTCGATATTGCCCATTAGACAATTTCGTTGCCCTATGCAAAAAACTTAAAAACCATGTGAAATAATAAAAAAAACGGTTTAACCTTCCCTGATATATCAAGAATACGGCAAAATAGCTACATTAGACAATTTCGCTGCCCTATGCAAAAAACTTAAAACCATGTGAAATAATAAAAAAACGGTTTAACCTTCCCTGCTATATCAAGAATACGGAAAAACAACTAGAACTCCTTGCAGCAAAATAAGGTAAAAATGCCATGGTGCATATATACAGAGCAATATTGAACAAATTAATCAATTAATGTTAACCCTCATCTTCTTCTACTGGCTTAACTGTTTATTTGGGCATTCTCATCTACCTATTTACATGGGTCATCTCCATAAATATAGGTTCTGGACATTCAACCGATGGTATTGAGTAAAATAACAAGTAATTAAATAAGAAATGATTGAGTTGATAGAATTTGCAGAGAGAGAACCAAAAATGACCGAATGATTTCTCTCTTTGAAAAAAAGAAGAATCGCTACTCACCTTACCTAATAAAATAAATACCGCAAAGTAGTGTACGAACATCCTTTTGCACGAGTATTATTGTCCTGCGTGTTGTTTCACTTGTCCAGATTCACAGGCCATTCAAACACCATGTTAGAAAGATGTGAGAGACAAAATCCACATTTGTGGCAGATTTTGATAGATAAAGAAATAAAAAACAAATGAGAAAAAAAAAAAAAACAGATTCAAAAATCGTAGCTTCTCGTCTTATATTATTCCTGCATGGTGAAATCTTCTCTTCTCCTATTGCAAAATTAATATGCAAGGCAAAACCATTAATCAAAAACTACCGAATAAAATAAAAGCACTATCTCTACTGTTAAAAATGAAAAACGATTTGTCAACTTGCATTCATCTCGGCCTTCTCTTTTTTGCTTTGAGAGATTGAAATTTCGAGGATAATGAAAAGCAGGATTTGTTATCATCATAATATACCTAAAGCTGAGTAGCAATCTATCGATAGACTCGCAGAGTTTACAGATTTTTTCCATGGATCCAAAAGCCCTTCATAGGATTACTGGTTCCCAATTTTTTCTTTTGTTGTCCATTTTCTTGAATCTCGCAATGGTTTCCTTAGGGTCTCGTTCCTTGCCGCTGGCTTCCAGCAAGCAAAACGATGCGGAAGCTTTTATAAGGTTGAAGAAATTAGCAGAAAAGGACCCGGGCGGGATCCTGGATGGACAGGATTTGATGCACGAGACTTGCAGCTTCTGGCATAGTGTGACTTATGTAGATGGGAGAGTAACAAAGTTGGATTTGAGTAGAGTGGGCTTAGTTGGGGTTCTCCCCACGTCTGCCATAGCCAGCCTTGACAAGGTCCGGGTATTGAATCTCCCAGGCAATGCATTCTCTGGTAATGCTTCGTCTCTGACCCAGTTACCCTTTACCTTACAACAAATAGATATCTCCTCCATTGGCCTCACAGGCCCCATTCCTCAGTAATTCTTGGAATCCCATCAATTCACCTTTGTGAATTTGTCTCGCAATAACTTATCCGGCACTCTACGTGCAAATTTTTTGAGCTGTCAGGCGCAACTCCAGATCCTAGATCTCTCATTCAACCATTTTTCCCGGCCAATATCTTTTTTCGATCTAAATCTCTCTGCCTGCCATAGTCTGGTATCTATAGACTTGTCCTCGAACCATCTGGTAGGAGAGATCCCACTCTCGTTCTCCAAATGCATTGCATTGCAGAGTCTGAATTTCTTGTCGAATGAATTCGAGGATACCATCCCTAGATCTCTGGGTGAACTTACAAATCTCCGGAAGCTGGACATTTCCCAGAATCACTGCGGGGGTTCAATTACCCCCGAGCTTGGGAATTGCTGTCAATTGCTAGAACAGCTTCTGCTTTCCTCCAACAATCTCTCCGGCCCCTTCCCCTCATCGTTCTCCGCATGTTCTTCCTTGCAGATTCTAAATCTACAGAACAATAATATTTCCGGGTTGTTCCTAGATTCAATTCTAGGAAATCTCCATGCCCTTGACAAGTTGCTTCTCAGTAATAACTACATTACAGGACCCTTCTCGCCATCGATCACAAGCTGCAAAAATTTGAGAGTTGCAGACTTGAGTTCCAACAGATTGTCCGGAACATTGCCGCTTACAATTTGCCCGGTTGCATCTGCTCTAGGAAATCTCCATGCCCTTGACAAGTTGCTTCTCAGTAATAACTACATTACAGGACCCTTCTTGCCATCGATCTCAAGCTGCAAGAATTTGAGAGTTGCAGACTTGAGTTCCAACAGATTGTACGGAACATTGCCGCTTACAATTTGCCCGGTTGCATCTGCTCTAGAAGAGCTTAGGCTCCCAGATAACCTCATAATAGGGCAAATCCCTGTTACATTAGCTCAATACACTAGGCTGAAAACAAGAGACCGGAGTCTCAATTTTTTGAAAGGCCAGATTCCTCTTGAACTCGGCCTGCTGAAGAATCTGGAACATTTGATGTTGTGGTTCAATGGGTTGGAGGGCAGGATCCATCATGATCTTGGTGGGTGCAACCAGCTCAAGAATCTGATCCTAAACAACAATTTTCTAACAGGGGAGATACTAGAAGAACTTGCAGATTGCAGTAATTTAGAATGGATTTCTCTGACGAGCAACGAGCAACAAGATCACTAGAAGGATTTCGAGGGAGTTTGGCAATCTGAGTTTCAAACGGTTTGTAAAATCCAAAATGCATTGCCATGCAACAAAGAAAATAAATTTGAATAAGAAATAAGGCAAGCCAATCAGAGTATTGATGAAAATGATGAGTCAGTGCTTGCCAAAAGCTAAGGAAGAAGAACAGAAACAACAACTGGTAGGGAAAAAGCAGTAAAAATATCTTCAAGAGTGACATAAAAGAATGGGAAAAAGCAGTAAGGCAACTCAACCAATATTTGGAAAAAGTAGTCACATTTCAAATTAACTGTTGATAGTGTCTCATTTGATCTAACGGAGCAGGGTAAAAGTGTTGACAATTATTGATGCATAGGAAAGGCCTATCGGCCTAATTACAGTTTAATGAATATGTTTTCTTATTATCATATATGGTTTTATACTTTAACAGAAAATTCACCAAGACTTCACAATGTTTTATTATTCAGTGAAAGATTTGCTAAGATCTTACAAGATTTTATAATTTAGTGAAAAATTCTCCATCATTGTACAAGATAATATAATCTGGTGAGAGATTCGCCAAAAAAATTATATATGCATATTATATTATTGATAAAATTGCCTCCCATTTTTCCTATGTATCATGGGGATTAGCCCATTTATTATACAATTTAGGGTGGTTCTTAAAATTTTCCCTGTGTGTATTATACCATTGATTCTTATTCTTTTGGTTATATTGTTCATCTCGATATTAAGCTTCAGCAAATTGATAGTAGAAGTAGGTTATAGTATTTTGCTTTGATTTATATTGCATTATTGGGTTAACCTACATCATATTTTCTACATGGTATCAAAGCCATCTTTGTAGAAATTTTCTACATTGTGTCAGAGCCATAAACAATATACAGGGAAGAGAATTTGAAGTTTGAACTTTGGGGTTACATGTGCAAATCAAATTCATATCATACTTCAAGGTTGGCCAATGGCATTCTATGGCTTGAGACTCGAGTATGCCTTGGAAGGTAGCTCGAATTACATAGCATAGAAAGATAGAATGGAGACTATATGAGAAGAAAATTCCTTGAAGGAATTCATTGATCAAGAAATCCCAAAGCTGGCTTCAACTAATGCACAAGAGTTGGCTGAGTGGAAGAAGTGTGTGGAGAAGGCAAGATGGATCATCCCTGAGGGAGTTCGAGACCATATTGTCTCGAGTCTCCATGGGAAGGACACTCCATTTTCAGTGTTGAAGACATTGACGGACCTCTACCAGAACAATAGCAACCGGAGGAAATTGGCGCTCAAGGATAAGCTTCCAAGAATCAAGATGGAGAAGGGTGATACTATTTCCACATATCTGAACAAGCTCACCACTTGCAGAGATGAGATTGGCAGTTTGGGAATAACTACTGCCGATGATGATATGGTAAGCCTTGCTCTCCTTGCCCTTCCAAAGAGTTGGAATAGCTACCAGGACTCTGTGAATGGAAGGGAGAAACTGTCGGATTGCGAATGATTGTGGTCAGATCTTATGCAGGAGGAGATCAGGAGGAGCACATGAGATGGTTCTTCATCCAATAATGATGATGAAGAAAATTTGGCCTTAGCAAGTAAGGCAAGGAGAGGGAAGGGGAAGGCTTTCGATTTCAAATCAAATTCTTCTCATGGAGGGAAGAAGGGTGACATGTCTAAAGTAATATGCTTTAATTGTCACAAGATGGGACATTATGCGAGTAATTTCGCATCGAGGAAGTCCAATAAGTGATCCTCAAAAGGATCGGAAGGTGAGGCATTAGCCTCTTAGTTCGAAATGGACTTTACCCTCATCACATGCATGGTGTCATCGATGATGGGTTATGTATGGTATCTTGGTAGTGGAGCCTCATTCCACACCACCGATGATAAAAATTTATTTAGCGCCTTGGAGTAGAAAGACTTGAAGATGCACATAGAGATGGGTGACAACGGAAGGTATAGTGTTTCAGGAGTGGGCACGGTTTCTTTTGAGAGGGAGCATGGAGCTCCTCTCACCTTGACATATGTGATGTATGTCCCTGGACTGAAGAAGAGCTTTGTATTGGTCGCAATGTTGGAGGACAAAGGCTATGATGTTGTGTTTAGTAAAGGAAAGGTGTTCCTAAGACACATAGCCATGGGTCACACCAAGAGGATAGGGATTCGGGTGAAGAATCTCTATAAACTACAAGTAGATGATTGTGCAACATTGAGTACAAAAGTAGAATTGGTGCAAAGCCAAGACATTGGCAAGTTGTGGCGCAAGTGGTTGGGCCATTTGCATCATGGGGCTTGGAAGGTAATGCAACAGATATCTACAGGTCTTCACAAAGGTAAACTTGAGCAAGTTGACACATGTAAAGGTTGTAGCTTAGGAAAGTACACCAAGTCTTCATTTCATGGTCGAGAAAATCGAGCAGAGGCTATCCTAGAGTGAGTTCATACTGATTTGTGTGAACCATTCTCGATGGCATCCACATCGAAGCAAAGCTGTTGTGTGATTCTCATTGATGACTATTCTCGTAAATGCTCAATTTATTTCATGCACAAGAAGGACAAAAATTTCACAAATTTTAGCGAATTAAAAGCTTTGGTCAAAAAATATTCAGGGAAGAAGATTAAGGCCTTGAGAAGCGACAATGGTGGAGAATATGTCTCTCAAGAGTTTAAGGACTTATGTATAGTGGAAGGAACTAAATGAGAGTTGAGGACACCTCGTAACCCACAGCAGAATGGGGTGGCTGAGAGGAAGAACAAAACTATTTTAGGGGAAGCACGGGAGATGTTTCATGACCAAGACCTGCCACTTCACTTGTGGGTTGAGGCATGCAACACAGTGGTCTATTTGTAGAATAGAAGCCCGCATAGCATACTTGGGATGAAGACACTAGAGGAAGCTTTCTCTAGTAAGAGACTAGATGTGGGTCACTTCACGATCTTTGGCTTATTGTTATATTTCCATGTGAAAAAGGATGCATGGAAGAAGCTTGAGCCAATAGTAGAGTTGGGGATATTTGTGGGGTACAATGATACACCTCACAACTATTAGGTGTACTTGTCTACCAGTTGGAGGACAATGGTTTGCAGAGATTTCAAGTTTGATGAGAAAAAGGCCATGCAAGTTTCCCTCGAGAGGGAGCTCCAACTATAGGCTATGGAGGAACTGTTGGTTCCTAAAGAGGAGGAGCCTCAAACTGATGCATAGCAGCCACATGCAGAGGTTCCAGGTGTGGAGTCATCCACTCAAGCAAAGTCTTCCAGAGATGGACAGAAGCGCATAAGATAAGTTGAGATATTATTGGAGGATGTGAGAGAGAATGTGGGAGCACCATCTTCTCAGTGGAGAAAGAGGAGGTCACCTGACAGGTACACTAGATACATGTTCCTTGATAGGGAATGTGTTGAGACCGAGCCATCTTCCTTTGAGGAAGCAATGCAGTAGCTGATTTGGGTTGATGCTATGGTGGAGGAGTATGACTCCATAGTTTGTAACACTATTTGGGACGTGGTTCCGAGACCAGAGAACAAGTCAGTTGTGAGTTTCCGTTGGCTTTACAAGGTAAAGAAAGTTGTTGATGGTAGTGTGGAGAAGCATAAGGCAAGATTTGTTGCCCGTGGCTTTTCACAGGTTGAGGGGATTGACTATGATGAGAATCTAGTATTTCATGATAGGTCCAAGCACATCAACATCCGGTATCATCATCTCAGGGACTGTGTAGTGAGGAGGATCATATTGCTATAGTATATTTCAACAGAGGAGAAAGATGTTGACATTTTGACAAAGGCATTGTCAAAGTGTAAATTCAAGCTCAATATAGACAGGATCGGGGTGGCAGATAATCCATTTCTTGTTGAGAGGGAGTGTTGACATATGGCAACAAGAATATTCCAATTCAATTTTTCCTTGAATTAAATTGTGATTTAAAATATAATTTAGTCTTAACAGCTACTTGGAAATAATTAATTAATTTATTTTAAATTAATTAGTTAGAGAAATTCAAGTTAGAAGTCTTTCTGAAGTCATGCAAGAGTTATCCCTTAAATTAAGGAGATAAGATTGAGTTATATTTGTGTTGTAATTAGTTAAATCAGTTTACTGAGCTAAGTCTAGTTAAATTAGTTCCAAACTATTTGAGAAACTAATAGTGATTTAACAGTTAGTTGATGCATTAATGCACTCAACTAGTGCTACTCCAGTTAACTGAAGATTCTCTCATCAGAAACTCATGCATATCTATTCTAAGAAATGCCCATTTGAGATTAATGTTCAAGTACATTGTACTATCAGTTGCATGTGTTTTCTCATGGAGAAAATTCATGCATGTAGTCACGGATTCATCCTTGAGGATTGCGTAGTTTTGAAGGATTGTTTTTCCACTTGGTAATAGGCTAAAAATCCATAAGGAACAACGGAAGGAAATAGGAGCTTGGAGGGTAGAGAGGAAGGCTGGAGAGAAGCCAAGATTGCTTGTGAGCATCTATGAGGATTGTATTGAGAGCTGGCTAGCTGTGAGAGCTAAGGCTTCGTAAAATTTGTATGTATTTTCACCATGTATGATAATACAATACTGTGGGGTTTTTATCTGAGGCTTTCCCCAAAGTATTTTGATGTGTATTGTGCCATTGATTCTTCTTCTTCTGGTTATATTGTTCAACTTGATCTTTAAGCTTCCGCAAATTGATGGTAGAAGTAGGTTATAATATTCTCCTTTGATTTATATTGCATTATCGAGTTAACCTACCACATATTTTTTGACATTTCCCCCTTGAAGAGGCTGATTTTGAAGTCGTTGGTCTATTTTTTCATCTATTTTGTGAGCTGGTTGCATAATATTTGGTATCAGAGCATTGGGTTCTATGGTTTCGCTGCCCCAAAGAAAACATCATGGAATTGTTGCTATAAATATTTTTTGACGAAGTTTCAAAAGCTTAAATTAAAAGCCATTTGAGACGAAAATGCGATGAAGCTTGGGTCTAAATTTTAGGTATATTATTGCTATATTTTTGGAGATATGGTCCAAGGAAGTTAGGGTTTTTGCAGGCTCCTTAATTACATCCCAAACAAGGGAATTTTAGAAAATCGTGATAACTTTATCTCTGAGCATCGCATCGAAATTTCGTAAGAATTTACAGAACAAGGATGGACAGGAACTTTGTTTGTAGTTTCTTCAAGTCTGAAGGTCAAAACAATGACTCGTAGAAGGTTGTACAAGTTCCCTCTACTTAATCAATAAATAATCAGGTCATCGTAGGATATTTAGTATAACTCTTTCTTAAAGAATCTAATATTGATCAGACTTGTGGAGTTAGAAAGCAAACTCAGAGGGCTATGAGAGGACGTAATTTTAGACCTTGGAGATCCTAAATTACAAAGATACATCAGATTCAATATCGATCTCCTATAAAGAGAAAAACAGGTGTCTAGTTTGTTTTTTAAATTTTCATAAGATTGGGTTGAAAAATTATTTTGAAGTGATTCAAAGGGCACGCTGAGGCATAATTATCAATAATTGATGCCCCGAAGAAAGAAAATGGAAACACCTAGTAAGAAACCTAAAAGATCTACCATGACTCATGAAGAAGAGGAAGAAATGCAACATGATATATCAAAACTACGAGATCAAGTGCAACATTTTTCACTCTCACAAAAAGTAACAGAAGCTAAGATAGATGGTTTAAAGAAATGAATGGAAGCTAATATGAATGGCGTGAAAGCTAATATGGATGGCATGGAAGCCAGGTGTTGGGTGCGGGATCCCCCAAGGGAATTTTTGGGGCTTAGAACCTAGATTTCGGTCAATTTTGCAATTCCAATGTAAAGACTCTACATTTTGTGGGCACATAGTGCATAGTTTGTTAAAGAGTCATAGGGTGGTCTGCCCTTATTTTGTTATTGTAATGTCGGTTGTAGAAGATCTACCCATGGTTCATGGACCATGGGATTGTATAAATAGAGAGAGGCTCCAAGTAGTTAAGGTAATCAATTGATCACGATATGGAAGAATAAATGATGTATGCGAGATAGATCTGAAGTGTAAAGTCTAGTTTTGGGTCGTAGCATAGGTAGAGGCTCTGCAGCTGAGTGCGCAGAGGCCTAGTAGTTTGCAACTGAGTGCATGGACCCCTGTAGCTGAGTGCGTAGGGTGACTCGAAATTTGTGATCATTTGGAAGCAATAATAAAGAGAAGTTTCTATCATTTCTATGTATTTATTTCCTGTTTTATGCAACAGATATATTGGGTATGAATTGCACTTCTATTGTTTATATGATGCGTGAATATATATAATTGTTATTGTTAAGTGGATGCAAGTTATAACATTTTTTTCCACAAATATAATCAAGACCTGTTAATAAGATAAGTAATAAACTTCGCCTAGATTGGGAAATAGTGGAGATCGCTGCCCTACCAGCGCGAAAGGACTTCAACACCTGATTATTGTTGTGCGAAGGCCAATTGTAACATATCGCAAAGTTACTAAAGTTTAAGACAGAGTGCGAGGTGACCTACATGAAGACAAGGGCTAGTTGGACTAAACTAACATCACAAACATCTCACATGTGCAGAAACTTGGTTCCAACATCCCCCCATACTGCTTCAAGTGAGGCTTCAATCTGCTCTTCGCGGGCTGATACTAAAAGGGCTAGTAGTGTATGGATTTTTTTGACTTAATAACTCTGAACTTGGGTCAAGCCCCCATAAGCCAACAAATGGTTCCGTTTCCGGGACTGGAATCTGCGTAGAGATGTGTGATGTTGTATCATTGGAATCCAACTAAGAATGAAATTGAAGGCTGGCTGGACAGAAGAATTCATGAGTTTGCGGTGCAGGAGAACAGAAACCTGTGACTGTCAAAAGAAGAGTGGCTAGATAGCTACTTGTATACAGAGATCCATAAAATATTTTTCACATCCTTCTCCACTAAGCTATACAAGTGGACTGCGAAGCTAGAAGATAGCCAAGGAAGGTGGAAACATGACAGTCCTATTCTGTGGACCCCATAGCTAGTGCGAAGGTTGGAAGCATCGAAGGATAATATCACACACACCATTGATCATTGGCTTGACCAGATTATAGGAGGATTTATTACTAATTCTGCGGTCAACACCTCAATCAGCTACAACGATGCAGAGCGATGCTTTCCCAAAGGACCGTGAGGTAAGTAAGTAAAGTCTTTGAATACTTAGCTTAAAATGTTGTTGTGAAAAAAGTGAGTTATGCAGTTACCTTGATGTTTAGGCCTACGCAAAGTGGAAAATTTTACAGGAGCTAAGGAAATAAGGGTCCAAAAAATAGCCCCTTAATTTTACCTACGCGAGGAGATGAAGAAGAGCTCACGAAGGTATCTCCGCAAAGTGCTATCCATCTGATAAGGCAAAGAATTCTATGAATACCACCTCCACCCACACCACCACCGGCTTCACTGCCATCATCGCCATATTCACCCATACAAACTCCACCACCACCGTGATTCAATATGGCAGGCACAATGAAGTTTCTTGCGTGCAAAGGTTTGGGAAATGAGGATCCAAACAAATTTTAGTTCGTTGTAAATGTTGTATCGGAAGTGCAAGGCGTTATAGATGACCATATAAAGAAGGCGACATTGGCTAGCATCCTATAGGATCACGCGCTAACCTAGTATGTTAAGCACTCCAACGATAATCCAAATGCGAGAGTTGCGGATATCCAAATAACACTAAATAATGAATTTAGCAGGCCAAAGTCTCAAGCGCAGCCGATTGTGGGATTTAAAGAGATCATGATGCTACTAGGCAAGACTCCTTAGGAGCTGGACCAAAGGCTAAAATGCACGATTCACGAAGCCAATATGAATCTGACAGATGGACAACATCGCGAGTGGTTTGTAACTTTGCTACTACCACATTTAAGGAGTGCGCTATCACAACAGAAGATAACAAATCAAGTAGAGGCCCTAGCGATTTCTATGAGGTTACATGAGACCTCGATACAGGATCCTAACCTAGGAGTTCAGCAGATCCATGCACAACTGAAAAATTTGTGCCTTGAGATGTAGATTCTAAAATAGGACAAGACAGTCCAACCAGAAGTGCACGAAGAAGTGTGGTGCGTAAAATGCAAGATTCAGGGCCATGTGAAATACCACTGCCCAGTTTTTACAAATTACCTCACAGGAGGAGGACCGATGCCTTTAAGGCTAGAAGCTCAAGCAAGACCTAGCACAGTGCCTGCTTTGTGGTGCGCGGTCTGTGAAATAGCTAGAAAACATGCCACGGACAATTGTCACTTGTTACAAAAGTATACACATAACTCACAACAGTTGTTCTGCAACTTTCACAAGTCAGTTGGACATGACGAGCGTACCTACAGAAGTTATGAGTTGATCATGGATGGAACTCCCACCTACATAGTTCAGGCCGAAACGCGACCCCTTAACCATAATGTAGGAATGACACAAACATGATTTCAGTGGCGCAGATGAGGCTAAGGTGGAGGAGGACCTGTAAGAGGTTGTGGACAATTTATTTGCTACAATTGTGGAGGACCAGGACACTATGCCTGTGATTGCACTAATCCAACGCATCTGTCATGTTTGTATTGCACGTTATTTGATCATGAGATAGAAGATTATCCTATGCTGATAGCTAGGATACACGACAAAGGAGCACTACCACCTTCCCTGACTTAGAACCTGCATATGATGAGGTTTGACATGCGCGAGGAAGATCCGAACGTGAACATTGTGCTCCGAAGTGGAATCGCGACAAGAGGTGACAAAGGCAAACAACCAAAAGATAGTACTTGGGTTCACAAAGCTCCAATGGAAGAGGCTAATCTTGATTTGGATCGCGCTCGGGAAACCTCCATGGAAGCTAAGAAGAGCTTCGCTGATGCCTCCACTTCGGGAAGAAAAGATATATCGAAGCCGGAAATGGACCCATCTATGCTAACAACGTTCTTGGAAACTTGTATGAAGTTACTGTGTGACAGTAAGGCTGTTAAAGGGTTACAGGAACTCATCAATAGATGTTCTGAAATTGTGCTAGGAGAACCTCATGTATTCCGGAAGATTGGAAAGCATAAGACAAGAATGGGATGAGAAATGACACTAACCGCGCAGATCAGAGAATATGAGATGGATCAAGTCATTCTAGATTTGGGATCGGATGCGAATTTTCTGTCAAAACAGACATGGGAGTGAATGGGGCAACCTGCACTGCAATGGTCTCTAATTCAGCTAAGGATGTTGAGCCAGCAGAAAATTCTACCCATGGCACGATTTGCATCGAATAACTGTGGATATTGATGGAGAGAGCGCACTGATGAATTTTGAAGTGATAGAGATTATTGATGACAACATTCCATACCCCATGCTCTTGTGAATCAATTGGACCACTGACATGAATAGGCTAATTAATCTAAAGAAGTGCAAAATGATATTTGAGAAGAAATCACTGTGCCCAATTGTACCTTTGGAGCCTGCCGAAGGATCACAGTATACGAAACCAGTGCGTGACTATGAAAGTGATGATGATTTGGACTGCGCCTACAAGATAACAGTGAGAGACCAAGACTAGGTGAATCCCACCACAGATGGGTAGATTACATGGGAGCATGAGAGCTCCTGCACTTTGGATTCTGACGAAGAAATAGAGCAATGGCAGAATCAGTTACACGAAGTAAGTACATTGAATTGCAATATGATGACCAAGTCGCTATGTTGCGTGTCGACATAACTAAGAGATCTAATTGCCTATGATGTTCTGAATGAGGTAGATACCTTCTTTGATCCATTTTAAAGGGAGGTTCCGGAAAAAAAATGCTTCCATGCCTTGGATTGGGTAATACACGCTACGCCCGCGAGATGGTGGGGTACACATAAAGGAAGCTTTGACGATTGGCGCAAATGTAGCAGGATGATGAGAGTATGATTTGGGAAGCCTAAGCTACGACTGACAAACAAGTACAATGGACAGGATGGTCTGCATGTGCATCTAACTAGGAGGATGCAGGCCTATGGAGAAGAGCCCCAACCTGCGCGAATACACATGTATCCGTGCTAAAATACCTGGTCAATAAGCATGTGTTGGGGGGGCGAATGTGCTGATGGCTATTAATGTTGGGAAAACATTATGCAGTAAGAAAATCATGCAGAAGCATTAAACAATGTACTGGAAATCGCGCTAACCAATGTATGCAATACTCAACGAAGTGATTGGGAACTATGCGTACCTGCAGTGTTATGGGATTATTGGACGACATGCAAGAAACTGACGGGACATACACCTTTTGGACTTGTCTATGGAATGAAAGACATAATGCCTATGGAATACATCCTGCCTAGTCTACACATAGTAGTGCTCATAGATACGATAAATCGTGGAGCCCTAGAGGAGAGGCTCACACAGCTGGAGGATCTCGAAGAAGAACGATTTTTGGCTAGATTTCACTAGCAGGTCCAAAAGCAGCACAAAAAGGCATGGCATGATCAGCATATTAAGCTGCGTGCATTTAAGGCGAATGATTTGGTGCTGTTGTATGATAGTAAGTTTGATGAATTCCAAGGGAAACTCAGAATGCATTGGCTAGGACCATATGTTATTAAGGAGATCACAGATGATGTCGCGATACAGTTGACAAAGTTAAATGAAGAACCCTTCCCCAGAAAAGCGAATGGCAGTCGTATGAAGCCATACACAAGTGGCCCAACCATCTAACTAGCTGACAGAAGCACAGTCTTATCACTCCAGGCAGCTAAAATGAGGCGCGGGACTATAAACTACTCCACCCGACAACTGTGTGATCTCAGCACTATGTGCAGTAGCGAAGTGTCACGGGGTCCGCGACAGTGCGAGGGTAGCTGCACTACCATGCAGGTCGGCTAGAATGTGATCGTTGCAGTCATTGTTTGTGATGTGATTCTTGGTTTGAGACTAGATGGAGTGGGCAGGAGGCAGTAAGATGAACTTTATGGGCTAGATTCTCAAAAATATGCCACCAATCAAGCATTAATGGACCAAATTTGGGGGGACCGGTTGAATTCAAATTCAAAAGGCATTATAAATTACAAAGGGTTGTCCAGCAAACAACACGTGGCATTTTGAGAACTGAGTTTTTGCACACTCAGATATTCATGAATCGAGACTTGTTCGATATTCTAAAGGCCAATTCGTTGCTTGTGCAATTACCAGAGACATTGAGAGAATTGTAGAATCACACTATGGAAGCACCCAAAGAATTCATGGATACAGGAGCAATGACCGCCGATGAAGCCACACAGGAAGTTACAGAAGTAGAGGCCCCGGAGAGCACCAATATAGCCACTCAAATCCCTAAATCACCACGCGCGCCAAGACCCAAGAACGATAAGCAGGCCATGGTACCGGTACACGTATCGCCTAGAAATCCATTAAGGACTAAGCTCACCATGTAGGAAAAGAGGAAGGGCATCAATTTGGAGGTCGATGAGAAGGAAGAATTTGAAGAGATCCTGGTGGAGGAAGAGGATGTAGATATGGAATTCGAAACCCGGGGTGTAGACCCTCTCACCAATTTTCTTGCATATGTTCCTCCACAAAAGGGTAAAGAAAAGGTGCCCAAAGATATAAATGAGAGCGAGAACTCTTTGCAAACTCCACTACTCCCAGATGATATTTTATTTGAAGGAGCACACTTGGGATGAGTGCCCGTGCTGAAATTTGAAGATTGGGACGTCATAGGGCACGAGAAGTTACTACATCTCATGATCATGTAGCTAATGCACTAGAAGAAAGACACGTCAACTGGAATAATAGATTTGGAGTTGCGCAAATGGCTGAGAGGTGTAGAGAAGGAGGGATTTCTAAACCTGCTCTAGGTGTCACATTACCATCGCACCCCAGTGACCATTTTTATCATTAGGCAACTACTCTACTTAGTGCATGATGGGTGCTTATGGCTAGAGGAGCCCATCCCCATCACAGACCATCTGATTCACAAGATTACACTACTGCTCTATGCAGGGGAGGACCTAACGAACATTTCAGAAGGGAAGAGTGAGGATTTGGCCATCGTGGAGGCCATGAAAAAGAAGTTTAAGTTGGAAAAGAGGAATCGAGGGTATGTTATTTCCATCATCAACAACCCTACTGTCAAGGTCATGACACAGATATTGGCAGGAAAATTGATGCGGAAGTGTCGCACAGATGAGGTGCCCACACTGGTGGTTGCACTAGCAACGCAATGGGCATAAGGGCTCCAGTTCAACTGGGAAAACTATCTATGGAGTGAGTTCCTTGAGAACTACCATGATGCACAGGAGCAGGAAAAAACATTTCATTATGCATGGCTTCTATTGTCAATAGTACTGGTGTCATGGGAATTTACTTAAGATATCTAGTTCTCGACGAGCGTGCAGGACCTTCCAAAGGTAGCGAAGTATGCTTCGCTATGGAAAACCAACGACACACAAGGGATAAGAGAGAGTAATATATTTTGGGTGCTCATGGAGATGAACATCAGAATGGGGATTAATCACAAGCCGTAGTTATCACCCATGGTCTACAACAATTTGTAAAGCTTTACAGAGTTCAAAGCAGACTTCCACCATGTCTTCATCAGGGCGCGGAATGACCCCATGAAGACATGGCATGAGTTACCATACCTGGCGACCGACGATTTCATATTCACAGTGCTTGATTCTTGGCTGCCGGAGTGGCATGCTGCTGCTGGCTTCATGGTGTAAGGAAGAGATGAAACTGCCGATGGTGCAGCTCGTAGAAAAGCACAGGAATGAAGAGGTAGCGGCTAAGTCCTAGGTAGCACATGACGCTATGAAGTTGGCTGAGGAACAGCGGAAGAAGAGCGCGATGGGCAAAAGTCACCTTCACCCGAGCTAGAGACTAATACAGAACAAGGTGGCATGGACCTGCAGACAATTTCCACCCAGCTAAAATGTCTGCGCCCAAGAGAACAGGTAGGGTCGTGAAAGAAGACGAAGGCGACCCTATCACCCTTACTGAAGGGGATCTACATCACATTGGCGAGACGGTGAGGGATGTCACCACGGAGGCCCTCTAGGAGTTTCAGGAGCAACACCAAATGGTATTGGGGGCTCTCTAGACAGAGATATAGGAGTTGCATGTGTGCACTCCATAGGCTGGCACTATATCAACTAGTGTCACAATCGGCACTTCCGCAGCCGAGGAAATGTTGCAAGCCCGGATGAGCAATACAATAGTGATGCTAGATGGAGCACTTGTTACAGAAAATGAGGTCAATAGGTCTATTGTCATTGTGTTGAAAGGGATCGGGTTAAACATGGTTGCGCTCCCTTGGGAGACCCTCTATATTCTACAGGATGGAGTCTTTGCAGAGCTATGGGCTAGGGAGAGCTGCGCGATACAGGTAATGAGCGAGGAGCGCATCAAATTTGAGCAGTTGAGCCTATTGTGCAACAAGGCCATGGAGCATAATAGATAGATAGTGAAGGTGTTGAAGGAAGTCTACCAGATGTTCTCGGAGTTGGCCATCCAAGTAGAGGACCTAGTGGAGACACGCATCAGAATGTTAGTGACAGGGTTTAGCTAGCGCTGAACCTTTAGATAATAGAATTATGGATGAAGTCGTGGCCTTCAACTCTACTGTAGGTTAAGGAACAACGCGCCACCATGATCATAACAACAATGGTGGTGATTAACAATGCAGTGACAAAATGCACAAAGCTGTTTGAGAAGTTACTCAAGGTCCTCACCACCCTTCAGGACGACCCGAACATAGAGTTCCTAGAGACAAACACTTGCGAACTGCAGCAAAAATACAACAAAGTTAAAGGGTATGCGCAGATGGTTGCCCTTACACAGAGGCTCGCTAGGATGCAGCATGAAAAGATGCTCAAGGAGGAGGTGGATGCTACTCGGCATAAAGAAGCAACTTTGAAAGCGCGCCTACAACCATGGATTTATGAGGCTTATAGCATTATAGCCTCCATTGAAGCAAATCTCACAGCTACAATCAAATCAGGAGAGGGTTCAGGGTAGCAGCTCAATGGCAGCGGTCACCAAATAGCACGTCGAGGAAGTTCAGTAGGCAGTCACTTAGTGCGTTGCCAAACTTGCAGTGATCCAGTTAGAGTTGGGAGGTCATTGTGCAAAGATCTCTGCACCGACAGAGTGACTCGAGGGCGAGTGACGATGTTTGTGTTGGGGGCCTGTTGGGCGCGAGATCCCCCAAGGGATGTTTTGGGGCTTAGAGCCTAGATTTTGGTCAATTTTGTAGTTCCAATTGTAAACACTCCAGATTTTGTGGGGGTGGAGCATATAGTTTGTTAAGGAGTCATAGGGTTGTCCACCCTTATCTTTTTATTGTAATGTCGGTTGTAGAAGATCTACCCATGTTCTGTGGACCATGGGATTATATAAATAGAGCGATGTTCCAAGTAGTTAAGGCAATCAATTGATCACGATATGGAAGAATAAATGATGTATGTGAGATAGATCTAAAGTGTAAAGTCTAGTTCTGGGTCATAGCATAGGTAGAGGCTTTGTAGCTAAGTGCGCAGAGGCCTAGTACTCTGCCATTGAGTGCGCGGACCCCTGTAGCTGAGTGCGCAGGGTGAGTCAAAGTCTGTAATCATTTGGAAGAAATAATAAAGAGAAGTTTCTATCATTTATGTGTATTTATTTCCTATTTTATGCATCAGATATATTGGATATGAATTGCACTTCTATTATTTGTATGATGCGCGAATATATATAACTATTATTGTTAAGTGAATGCAAGTTAGAACATCTATTTATGCAAAGATAATCAAGACCTGTTAATAAGATAAGTAAGACACTTCACGTAGATTGGGAAATAGTGGAGATCACTGCCCCAGCAACGCAAAAGGACTTCAGCCCCTGGTTAGGGCAACACGAAGGCCGATTGTAACAAATCAAGAAGGTACTGAAGGTTAGAACATAGAGCGAAGTGACCTGCACGAAGGCAAGGTCTAGTTGGACTAAACCAACATCACGGACATCCCAAGGGTGTAGAAGCTTGGTTCCATTATCCTCCCATACTGCTTCGGGTGAGACTTTTGTCCACGCTCCGCAAGCTGATGCCGCAAGGGCCAGTAGCGTAGGGATTTGTTTGGCTGAATAACTCTGAACCTGGGTTAGGTGCCCATACGACAACACTAAGATGAATGTTGTGGAAGCCAAGATGATTGGTGTGGAAGCTAAGATGGATGGTATAGAAGAAAAACTTAAAGGAAAAATGGAAGATTTGAACATAGAGTTGACAAATTTGCTACAATAAATGCTTACTAATGCTGAAAGGGTGTTAAAGAAAACTCGTGATGAGAACAAAAGAAATATTAATCTCGATTTCATAGACTCTAACATTGGATTGAAGACCTGCCATGTTCCAAATATCGATATGAGGAATTTTGATGGCAAGGATCCCGCAACATGGATACTATAGACGGAGCAATATTTTAATCTCCATAATGTGCAAAACACACAAAAGGTACCCATTGCAACTTTATATTTGGAACGAAATATGTTTGTATGGTATCGATGGCTTTTATCTTGTAAACAAATTGTCACTTTGGCAATTTTTACATAAGAAATGATAGCACATTATGAGGATAAGAAACCAACGTTTTTTTTAGACAATTGATAGATCTCAAACAAAAGTGTTCAATGATGGAGCACATTGAAGACTTCCAAAAATTGAATATAAGGGTAAAAGATATTCTAGAGGAGCATAGGATTCATGTGGTCATAGGGACCTTAAATGATAACATCCAACATGAGGTTCACCTTTGGGAACCTGATTCATTGGAGAAGGCATTCAGGTTGGCAAGAAAAATGGAAAGAAAAATTATGCCAACAAGGAAGCCTACCACTCACAACTATAAAGATGGAAGTTTTGTTGCCCCTGGCCATCCATATCCTACAAGGTTGACACCACAAGAATTGAAAGAAAAAAAAGAAAAAGTGCTTTGTTGTAGTTGTGATAGAAAATACACTAAAGGTCATAAGTGTGCTGAGAAGAAATTATTTTACATAGATTGTGAAGAGGAGGACAAAAAGGAAAAAGAAATGTCAAAAAAGAGGATATACACCAGGAACAAACCATAGAGAAAGAAGAAATGAATTCGACCATATCATGTAATGCATTGATAGGAATTACCACTCCTCAAGCTATCAAGATAGAGGGACATATCAAGAAGAAAATGGTAATAATGTTGACTGGTTTGGGCAGAACCAATAATTTTATTCATTGTAAGATAGCGAAGGAATTGAATTGCTTCCTATATCCAGCACTAGAGTGTCAAGTGATGGTTGCAATTTGAGGAACAATAAATTTTTCTATAAAGTGCCATAATATCAAGCTATCCATGGGAGAATATGTATTGAATAGCCCAATGCTTTCCATTCCAATGGGTGGTGCTGATGTTGTACTAGGAATTCAATGGATACAATATTTGGGTATGGTAGCTTTTAATTTTCAAAAACTTTTCATGAAATATTTTTCAGAAGGAAAGGAATTTGAATTAAGAGGTATTGCAAGGAAACCGAGAAAGATAGTTAGCTTTAACGGAATCACAAATCTTCTAAAGAAATAACAATGAGGTGTAATTTCACAATTACATTTGCTAAATGTTCCCACATCAAAATCATCTATTTCTCTGGATCTCCAAAATGTCTTGGACAATCATTCCAAGGTATTTGTGACTCCCAAAGGCCTCCCACCTATTCATGATCATGACCATGCTATTCATTTGATTCCATCAAGTGTTCCTCCAAACATCAGGCCTTATAGATATCCCTATGCCCAAAAGAGTGAAATTGAACATATGGCTGTAGAAATGCTAGAGGCTGGTTTAATTCAACCTAGTCAAAGTTATTTCTCTGATCTAGTAGTACTGGTGCACAAGAAGGATGGATCACCCTGCATGTTTTTGGATTATAGGGAGCTCAACAAGCTCACTATTAAAGATAAATTTCCCATTCCTGTCATTGATGAATTATTGGATGAATTGCATGGATCAATTTACTTCAACAAGTTGGATATTCATTCAGGGTATCATGAAATCAAAATGAAGACTGAAGACATTCTGAAAAACAACATTTAGAACTCATGAGGGTCATTATGAATTCTTGGTCATGCCTTTTGGCCTTACCAATGCACCTTCTACATTTCAAGGTTTGATGAATTCCATTTTCAAACTTTTCCTTAGAAAATTAGTGTTAGTATTTTTTGATGATATACTAATCTACAAAAAGTCTTGGAAGGATCATGTTCAACATGTTGACAGGGTCCTCAAACTACTGGAGGAGAAATAATTATATGCAAAAAGCTCCAAATGTTTTTTGGATTAAAAGAGGTGCAATATTTGGGTCATATTGTATCTCATGAAGGTGTTAAGGTAGACCCTAGCAAAATTAAAGCCATTAACAAATGAAAAATCCCCACATCTATAAATCATATACAAGGATTTCCTAGGTTGACAAGGTATTATGCTAAGTTTGTTAAGAATTATAGGAGAATAGCAGCACCTGTAGCAACATTATTGAAGAAAGAAGCAACGAAGGCCTTTGAACATCTTAAAGAGGCAATGTGCCAAGCATGGGTCTTAGCTATGCCACACTTCACAAAAACCTTTATTGTGGAATGTGATGCCTCAGGAAATGGAATTGGTGTTTTTTTAATGCAAGAAGAAAAACCCATTGCTTTCAAAAGTCATCCAAGAAAAGGAGAGTATTTACCCAAAGCTATTTATGAGAAAGAGATGTTGGCAATACTACATGCACTTAATAAATTGCGACCGTACCTAACGGGAAGACACTTCAAGGTAAAAACAGATCATGATTGTCTTAAATAATTTTTAGAACAAAAATTATCTTCAGAAGAGAAGAAAAAATGGGTCACAAAGATGTTTGGTTATGGTCCTAGCCAATGCATTCTGAGTTTCCCTTGGAATTTATCAAACTTACTATCATACAACAGCACCAAATCATTCACCTTAAATGCACGCAGCTTAATATGGTGATCATGCCATGCCTTTTTGTGCTGCTTTTGGACCTGCTAGTGAAATCCAGCCAAAAATCGTTCTTCTTCGAGATCCTCCAGCTGTGTGAGCCTCTCCTCTAGGGCTCCACGATTTATCGTATCTATGAGCACTACTATGTGTAGACTAGGCAGGATGTATTCCATAGGAATTATGTCTTTCATTTCATAGACAAGTCCAAAAGGTGTATGTCCCGTCAGTTTCTTGCATGTCGTCCAATAATCCCATAACACTGCAGGTACGCATAGTTCCCAATCACTTCGTTGAGTATTGCATACATTGGTTATCGCGATTTCCAGTACATTGTTTAATGCTTCTGCATGATTTTCTTACTGCATAATGTTTTCCCAACATTAATAGCCATCAGCACATTCGCCCCCCCAACACATGCTTATTGACCAGGTATTTTAGCACGGATACATGTGTATTCGCGCAGGTTGGGGCTCTTCTCCATAGGCCTGCATCCTCCTAGTTGGATGCACATGTGGACCATCCTGTCCATTGTACTTGTTTGTCAGTCGTAGCTTAGGCTTCCCAAATCATGCTCTCATCATCCTGCTACATTTGCGCCAATCGTCAAAGCTTCCTTTATGTGTACCCCACCATCTCGCGGGCGTAGCGTGTATTACCCAATCCAAGGCATGGAAGCATTGTTTTTCCAGAACCTCCCTTTCAAATGGATCAAAGAAGGTATCTACCTCATTCAGAACATCATAGGCAATTATATCTCTTAGTTATGTCGACACGCAACATAGCGACTTGGTCATCATATTGCAATTCAATGTACTTACTTCGTGTAACTGATTCTGCCATTGCTCTATTTCTTCGTCAGAATCCAAAGTGCAGGAGCTCTCATGCTCCCATGTAATCTACCCATCTGTGGTGGGATTCACCTAGTCTTGGTCTCTCACTGTTGTCTTGTAGGCGCAGTCCAAATCATCATCACTTTCATAGTCACGCATTGGTTTCGTATACTGTGATCCTTCGGCAGGGTCCAAAGGTACAATTGGGCACAATGATTTCTTCTCAAATATCATTTTGCACTTCTTTAGATTAATTAGCCTATTCATGTCAGTGGTCCAATTGATTCACAAGAGCATGGGGTATGGAATGTTGTCATCAATAATCTCTATCACTTCAAAATTCATCAGTGCGCTCTCTCCATCAATATCCACAGTTATTCGATGCAAATCGTGCCATGGGTAGAATTTTCTGCTGGCTCAACGTCCTTAGCTGAATTAGAGACCATTGCAGTGCAGGTTGCCCCATTCACTCCCATGTCTGTTTTGACAGAAAATTCACATCCGATCCCAAATCTAGAATGACTTGATCCATCTCATATTCTCTGATCTGCGCGGTTAGTGTCATTTCTTGTCCCATTCTTGTCTTATGCTTTCCAATCTTCCGGAATACATGAGGTTCTCCTAGCACAATTTCAGAACATCTATTGATGAGTTCCTGTAACCCTTTAACAGCCTTACTGTCGCACAGTAACTTCATACAAGTTTCCAAGAACGTTGTTAGCATAGATGGGTCCATTTCCGGCTTCGATATATCTTTTCTTCCCGAAGTGGAGGCATCAGCGAAGGTCTTCTTAGCTTCCATGGAGGTTTCCCGAGTGTGATCCAAATCAAGCTTAGCCTCTTCCATTGGAGCTTTGTGAACCCAAGTACTATCTTTTGGTTGTTTGCCTTTGTCACCTCTTGTCGTGATTCCACTTCGGAGCACAATGTTCACGTTCGTATCTTCCTCGCGCATGTCAGACCTCATCATATGCAGGTTCTAAGTCAGGGAAGGTGGTAGTGCTCCTTTGTCGCGTATCCTAGCTATTAGCATAGGATAATCTTCTATCTCATGATCAAATAACGTGCAATACAAACATGACAGATGCATTGGATTAGTGCAATCACAGGCATAGTGTCCTGGTCCTCCACAATTGTAGCAAATAAATTGTTCGCAACCTCTTACAGGTCCTCCTCCACCTTAGCCTCGTCTGCGCCACTGAAATCATGTTTGTGTCATTCCTACATTATGGTTAAGGGGTCGCGTTTCGGCTTGAACTATGTAGGTGGGAGTTCCATCCATGATCAACTCATAACTTCTGTAGGTACGCTCGTCATGTCCAACTGACTTATGAAAGTTGCAGAACAACTGTTGTGAGTTATGTGTATACTTTTGTAACAAGTGACAATTGTCCGTGGCATGTTTTCTAGCTATTTCATAGACCGCGCACCACAAAGCAGGCACTGTGCTAGGTCTTGCTTGAGCTTCTGGCCTTAAAGGCATCGGTCCTCCTCCTGTGAGGTAATTTGTAAAAACTGGGCAGTGGTATTTCACATGGCCCTGAATCTTGCATTTTACGCACCACACTTCTTCGTGCACTTCTGGTTGGACTGTCTTGTCCTATTTTAGAATCTACATCTCAAGGCACAAATTTTTCAGTTGTGCATGGATCTGCTGAACTCCTAGGTTAGGATCCTGTATCGAGGTCTCATGTAACCTCATAGAAATCGCTAGGGCCTCTACTTGATTTGTTATCTTCTGTTGTGATAGCGCACTCCTTAAATGTGGTAGTAGCAAAGTTACAAACCACTCGCGATGTTGTCCATCTGTCAGATTCATATTGGCTTCGTGAATCGTGCATTTTAGCCTTTGGTCCAGCTCCTAAGGATTCTTGCCTAGTAGCATCATGATCTCTTTAAATCCCACAATCGGCTGCGCTTGAGACTTTGGCCTGCTAAATTCATTATTTAGTGTTATTTGGATATCCGCAACTCTCGCATTTGGATTATCGTTGGAGTACTTAACATACTAGGTTAGCGCGTGATCCTATAGGATGCTAGCCAATGTCGCCTTCTTTATATGGTCATCTATAACGCCTTGCACTTCTGATACAACATTTACAACGAACCAAAATTTCTTTGGATCCTCATTTCCCAAACCTTTGCACGCAAGAAACTTCATTGTGCCTGCCATATTGAATCACGGTGGTGGTGGAGTTTGTATGGGTGAATATGGCGATGATGGCAGTGAAGCCGGTGGTGGTGTGGGTGGAGGTGGTATTCATAGAATTCTTTGCCTTATCAGATGGATAGCACTTTGCGGAGATACCTTCGTGAGCTCTTCTTCATCTCCTTGCGTAGGTAAAATTAAGGGGATATTTTTTGGACCCTTATTTCCTTAGCTCCTGTAAACTTTTCCACTTTGCGTAGGCCTAAACATCAAGGTAACTGCATAACTCACTTTTTTCACAACAACATTTTAAGCTAAGTATTCAAAGACTTTACTTACTTACCTCACGGTCCTTTGGGAAAGCATCGCTCTGCATCGTTGTAGCTGATTGAGGTGTTGACCGCAGAATTAGTAATAAATCCTCCTATAATCTGATCAAGCCAATGATCAATGGTGTGTGTGATATTATCCTTCGATGCTTCCAACCTTCGCACTAGCTATGGGGTCCACAGAATAGGACTGTCATGTTTCCACCTTCCTTGGCTATCTTCTAGCTTCGCAATCCACTTGTATAGCTTAGTGGAGAAGGATGTGAAAAATATTTTATGGATCTCTGTATACAAGTAGCTATCTAGCCACTCTTCTTTTGACAGTCACAGGTTTCTGTTCTCCTGCACCGCGAACTCATGAATTCTTCTGTCCAGCCAGCCTTCAATTTCATTCTTAGTTGGATTCCAATGATACAACATCACACATCTCTACGCAGATTCCAGTCCCGGAAACGGAACCATTTGTTGGCTTATGGGGGCTTGACCCAAGTTCAGAGTTATTAAGTCAAACAAATCCCTACACTACTAGCCCTTTTAGTATCAGCCCGCGAAGAGCAGATTGAAGCCTCACTCGAAGCAGTATGGGGGGATGTTGGAACCAAGTTTCTACACACTTGAGATGTTTGTGATGTTAGTTTAGTCCAACTAGCCCTTGTCTTCATGTAGGTCACCTCGCACTCTGTCTTAAACTTTAGTAACTTTGCGATATGTTACAATTGGCCTTCGCACAACAATAATCAGGTGTTGAAGTCCTTTCGCGCTGGTAGGGCAGCGATCTCCGCTATTTCCCAATCTAGGCGAAGTTTATTACTTATCTTATTAACAGGTCTTGATTATATTTGTGGAAAAAAATGTTATAACTTGCATCCACTTAACAATAACAATTATATATATTCACACATCATATAAACAATAGAAGTGCAATTCATACCCAATATATCTGTTGCATAAAACAGGAAATAAATACATAGAAATGATAGAAACTTCTCTTTATTATTGCTTCCAAATGATCACAAATTTCGAGTCACCCTACGCACTCAGCTACAGGGGTCCATGCACTCAGTTGCAAACTACTAGGCCTCTGCGCACTCAGCTGCAGAGCCTCTACCTATGCTACGACCCAAAACTAGACTTTACACTTCAGATCTATCTCGCATACATCATTTATTCTTCCATATCGTGATCAATTGATTACCTTAACTACTTGGAGCCTCTCTCTATTTATACAATCCCATGGTCCATGAACCATGGGTAGATCTTCTACAACCGACATTACAATAACAAAATAAGGGCAGACCACCCTATGACTCTTTAACAAACTATGCACTATGTGCCCACAAAATGTAGAGTCTTTACATTGGAATTGCAAAATTGACTGAAATCTAGGTTCTAAGCCCCAAAACTTCCCTTGGGGGATCCCGCACCCAACACCTGGCTTCCATGCCATCCATATTAGCTTTCACACCATTCATATTAGCTTCCATTCATTTCTTTAAACCATCTATCTTAGCTTCTGTTACTTTTTGTGAGAGTGAAAAATGTTGCACTTGATCTCGTAGTTTTGATATATCATGTTGCATTTCTTCCTCTTCTTCATGAGTCATGGTAGATCTTTTAGGTTTCTTACTAGGTGTTTCCATTTTCTTTCTTCGGGGCATCAATTATTGATAATTATGCCTCAGCGTGCCCTTTGAATCACTTCAAAATAATTTTTCAACCCAATCTTATGAAAATTTAAAAAACAAACTAGACACCTGTTTTTCTCTTTATAGGAGATCGATATTGAATCTGATGTATCTTTGTAATTTAGGATCTCCAAGGTCTAAAATTACGTCCTCTCATAGCCCTCTGAGTTTGCTTTCTAACTCCACAGGTCTGATCAATATTAGATTCTTTAAGAAAGAGTTATACTAAATATCCTACGATGACCTGATTATTTATTGATTAAGTAGAGGGAACTTGTACAACCTTCTACAAGTCATTGTTTTGACCTTCAGACTTGAAGAAACTACAAATAAAGTTCCTGTCCATCCTTGTTCTGTAAATTCTTACGAAATTTCGATGCGATGCTCAGAGATAAAGTTATCACGATTTTCTAAAATTCCCTTGTTTGGGATGTAATTAAGGAGCCTGCAAAAACCCTAACTTCCTTGGACCATATCTCCAAAAATATAGCAATAATATACCTAAAATTTAGACCCAAGCTTCATCGCATTTTCGTCTCAAATGGGTTTTAATTTAAGCTTTTGAAACTTCGTCAAAAAATATTTATAGCAACAATTCCATGATGTTTTCTTTGGAGCAGCGAAACCATAGAACCCAATGCTCTGATACCAAATATTATGCAACCAGCTCACAAAATAGATGAAAAAATAGACCAACGACTTCAAAATCAGCCTCTTCAAGGGGGAAATGTCAAAAAATATGTGGTAGGTTAACCCGATAATGCAATATAAATCAAAGGAGAATATTATAACCTACTTCTACCATCAATTTGCGGAAGCTTAAAGATCAAGTTGAACAATATAACCAGAAGAAGAAGAATCAATGGCACAATACACATCAAAATACTTTGGGGAAAGCCTCAGATAAAAACCCCACAGTATTGTATTATCATACATGGTGAAAATACATACAAATTATACGAAGCCTTAGCTCTCACAGCTAGCCAGCTCTCAATACAATCCTCATAGATGCTCACAAGCAATCTTCGCTTCTCTCCAGCCTTCCTCTCTACCCTCCAAGCTCCTATTCCCTTCCGTTGTTCCTTATGGATTTTAGCCTATTACCAAGTGGAAAAACAATCCTTCAAAACTACTCAATCCTCAAGGATGAATCCGTGACTACATGCATGAATTTTCTCCATGAGAAAACACATGCAACTGATAGTACAATGTACTTGAACATTAATCTCAAATGGGCATTTCTTAGAATAGACATGCATGAGTTTCTGATGAGAGAATCTTCAGTTAACTGGAGTAGCACTAGTTGAGTGCATTAATGCATCAACTAACTGTTAAATCACTATTAGTTTCTCAAATAGTTTGGAACTAATTTAACTAGACTTAGCTCAGTAAACTGATTTAACTAATTACAACACAAATATAACTCAATCTTATCTCCTTAATTTAAGGGATAACTCTTGCATGGCTTCAGAAAGACTTCTAACTTGAATTTCTCTAACTAATTAATTTAAAATTAATTAATTAATTATTTCCAAGTAGCTGTTAAGACTAAATTATATTTTAAATCACAATTTAATTCAAGGAAAAATTGAATTGGAATATTCTTGTTGCCATATGTCAACACTCCCTCTCAACAAGAAATGGATTATCTGCCACCCCGATCCTGTCTATATTGAGCTTGAATTTACACTTTGACAATGCCTTTGTCAAAATGTCAACATCTTTCTCCTCTGTCGAAATATACTATAGCAACATGATCCTCCTCACTACACAGTTCCTGAGATGATGATACCGGATGTTGATGTGCTTGGACCTATCATGAAATACTAGATTCTCATCATAGTCAATCCCCTCAACCTGTGAAAAGCCACGGGCAACAAATCTTGCCTTATGCTTCTCCACACTACCATCAACAACTTTCTTTACCTTGTAAAGCCAACGGAAACTCACAACTGACTTGTTCTCTGGTCTCGGAACCACGTCCCAAATAGTGTTACAAACTATGGAGTCATACTCCTCCACCATAGCATCAACCCAAATCAGCTACTGCATTGCTTCCTCAAAGGAAGATGGCTCGGTCTCAACACATTCCCTATCAAGGAACATGTATCTAGTGTACCTGTCAGGTGACCTCCTCTTTCTCCACTGAGAAGATGGTGCTCCCACATTCTCTCTCACATCCTCCAATAATATCTCAACTTATCTTATGCGCTTCTGTCCATCTCTGGAAGACTTTGCTTGAGTGGATGACTCCACACCTGGAACCTCTGCATGTGGCTGCTATGCATCAGTTTGAGGCTCCTCCTCTTTAGGAACCAACAGTTCCTCCATAGCCTATAGTTGGAGCTCCCTCTCGAGGGAAACTTGCATGGCCTTTTTCTCATCAAACTTGAAATCTCTGCAAACCATTGTCCTCCAACTGGTAGACAAGTACACCTAATAGTTGTGAGGTGTATCATTGTACCCCACAAATATCCCCAACTCTACTATTGGCTCAAGCTTCTTCCATGCATCCTTTTTCATATGGAAATATAACAATAAGCCAAAGATCCTGAAGTGACCCACATCTGGTCTCTTACTAGAGAAAGCTTCCTCTAGTGTCTTCATCCCAAGTATGCTATGCGGGCTTCTATTCTACAAATAGACCACTGTGTTGCATGCCTCAACCCACAAGTGAAGTGGCAGGTCTTGGTCATGAAACATCTCCCGTGCTTCCCCTAAAATAGTTTTGTTCTTCCTCTCAGCCACCCCATTCTGCTGTGGGTTACGAGGTGTCCTCAACTCTCATTTAGTTCCTTCCACTATACATAAGTCCTTAAACTCTTGAGAGACATATTCTTCACCATTGTCACTTCTCAAGGCCTTAATCTTCTTCCCTGAATATTTTTTGACCAAAGCTTTTAATTCGCTAAAATTTGTGAAATTTTTGTCCTTCTTGTGCATGAAATAAATCGAGCATTTACGAGAATAGTCATCAATGAGAATCACACAACAGCTTTGCTTCGATGTGGATGCCATCGAGAATGGTTCACACAAATCAGTATGAACTCACTCTAGGATAGCCTCTGCTCGATTTTCTCGACCATGAAATGAAGACTTGGTGTACTTTCCTAAGCTACAACCTTTACATGTGTCAACTTGCTCAAGTTTACCTTTGTGAAGACCTGTAGATATCTGTTGCATTACCTTCCAAACCCCATGATGCAAATGGCCCAACCACTTGCGCCACAACTTGCCAATGTCTTGGCTTTGCACCAATTCTACTTTTGTACTCAATGTTGCACAATCATCTACTTGTAGTTTATAGAGATTCTTCACCCAAATCCCTATCCTCTTGGTGTGACCCATGGCTATGTGTCTTAGGAACACCTTTCCTTTACTAAACACAACATCATAGCCTTTGTCCTCCAACATTGCGACCAATACAAAGCTCTTCTTCAGTCCAGGGACATACATCACATATGTCAAGGTGAGAGGAGCTCCATGCTCCCTCTCAAAAGCAACCGTGCCCACTCCTGAAACACTATACCTTCCGTTGTCACCCATCTCTATGTGCATCTTCAAGTCTTTCTACTCCAAGGCACTAAATAAATTTTTATCATCGGTGGTGTGGAATGAGGCTCCACTACCAAGATACCATACATAACCCATCATCGATGACACCATGCATGTGATGAGGGTAAAGTCCATTTCGAACTAAGAGGCTAATGCCTCACCTTCCGATCCTTTTGAGGATCACTTATTGGACTTCCTCGATGCGAAATTACTCGCATAATGTCCCATCTTGTGACAATTAAAGCATATTACTTTAGACATGTCACCCTTCTTCCCTCCATGAGAAGAATTTGATTTGAAATCGGAAGCCTTCCCCTTCCCTCTCCTTGCCTTACTTGCTAAGGCCAAATTTTCTTCATCATCATTATTGGATGAAGAACCATCTCATGTGCTCCTCCTGATCTCCTCCTGCATAAGATCTGACCACAGTCATTCGCAATCTGACAGTTTCTCCCTTCCATTCACAGAGTCCTGGTAGCTATTCCAACTCTTTGGAAGGGCAAGGAGAGCAAGGCTTACCATATCATCATCGGCAGTAGTTATTCCCAAACTGCCAATCTCATCTTTGCAAGTGGTGAGCTTGTTCAGATATGTGGAAATAGTATCACCCTTCTCCATCTTGATTCTTGGAAGCTTATCCTTGAGCGCCAATTTCCTCCGGTTGCTATTGTTCTGGTAGAGGTCCGTCAATGTCTTCAACACTGAAAATGGAGTGTCCTTCCCATGGAGACTCGAGACAATATGGTCTCGAACTCCCTCAGGGATGATCCATCTTGCCTTCTCCACACACTTCTTCCACTCAGCCAACTCTTGTGCATTAGTTGAAGCCAGCTTTGGGATTTCTTGATCAATGAATTCCTTCAAGGAATTTTCTTCTCATATAGTCTCCATTCTATCTTTCTATGCTATGTAATTCGAGCTACCTTCCAAGGCATACTCGAGTCTCAAGCCATAGAATGCCATTGGCCAACCTTGAAGTATGATATGAATTTGATTTGCACATGTAACCCCAAAGTTCAAACTTCAAATTCTCTTCCCTGTATATTGTTTATGGCTCTGACACAATGTAGAAAATTTCTACAAAGATGGCTTTGATACCATGTAGAAAATATGATGTAGGTTAACCCAATAATGCAATATAAATCAAAGCAAAATACTATAACCTACTTCTACTATCAATTTGCTGAAGCTTAATATCGAGATGAACAATATAACCAAAAGAATAAGAATCAATGGTATAATACACACAGGGAAAATTTTAAGAACCACCCTAAATTGTATAATAAATGGGCTAATCCCCATGATACATAGGAAAAATGGGAGGCAATTTTATCAATAATATAATATGCATATATAATTTTTTTGGCGAATCTCTCACCAGATTATATTATCTTGTACAATGATGGAGAATTTTTCACTAAATTATAAAATCTTGTAAGATCTTAGCAAATCTTTCACTGAATAATAAAACATTGTGAAGTCTTGGTGAATTTTCTGTTAAAGTATAAAACCATATATGATAATAAGAAAACATATTCATTAAACTGTAATTAGGCTGATAGGCCTTTCCTATGCATCAATAATTGTCAACACTTTTACCCTGCTCCGTTAGATCAAATGAGACACTATCAACCGTTAATTTGAAATGTGACTACTTTTTCCAAATATTGGTTGAGTTGCCTTACTGCTTTTTCCCATTCTTTTATGTCACTCTTGAAGATATTTTTACTGCTTTTTCCCTACCAGTTGTTGTTTCTGTTCTTCTTCCTTAGCTTTTGGCAAGCACTGACTCATCATTTTCATCAATACTCTGATTGGCTTGCCTTGTTTCTTATTCAAATTTATTTTCTTTGTTGCATGGCAATGCATTTTGGATTTTACAAACCGTTTGAAACTCAGATTGCCAAACTCCCTCGAAATCCTTCCAGTGATCTTGTTGCTCGTTGCTCGTCAGAGAAATCCATTCTAAATTACTGCAATCTGCAAGTTCTTCTGGTATCTCCCCTGTTAGAAAGTTGTTGTTTAGGATCAGATTCTTGAGTTGGCTGCACCCACCAAGATCATGATGGATCCTGCCCTCCAACCCATTGAACCACAACATCAAATGTTCCAGATTCTTCAGCAGGCCGAGCTCAAGAGGAATCTGGCCTTTCAAAAAATTGAGACTCCGGTCTCTTGTTTTCAGCCTGGTGTATTGAGCTAATGTAACAGGGATTTGCCCTATTATGAGGTTATCTGGGAGCCTAAGCTCTTCTAGAGTAGATGCAACCGGGCAAATTGTAAGCGGCAATGTTCCGTACAATCTGTTGGAACTCAAGTCTGCAACTCTCAAATTCTTGCAGCTTGAGATCAATGGCGAGAAGGGTCCTGTAATGTAGTTATTACTGAGAAGCAACTTGTCAAGGGCATGGAGATTTCCTAGAGCAGATGCAACCGGGCAAATTGTAAGCGGCAATGTTCCGGACAATCTGTTGGAACTCAAGTCTGCAACTCTCAAATTTTTGCAGCTTGTGATCGATGGCGAGAACGGTCCTGTAATGTAGTTATTACTGAGAAGCAACTTGTCAAGGGCATGGAGATTTCCTAGAATTGAATCTAGGAACAGCCCGGAAATATTATTGTTCTGTAGATTTAGAATCTGCAAGGAAGAACATGCGGAGAACGATGAGGGGAAGGGGCCGGAGAGATTGTTGGAGGAAAGCAGAAGCTGTTCTAGCGATTGAAAGCAATTCCCAAGCTCGGGGGTAATTGAACCCCCGCAGTGATTCTGGGAAATGTCCAGCTTCCGGAGATTTGTAAGTTCACCCAGAGATCTAGGGATGGTACAGATGATGTCACGATACAGTTGACAAAGTTAAATGAAGAACCCTTCCCCAGAAAAGCGAATGGCAGTCGTATGAAGCCATACACAAGTGGCCCAACCATCTAACTAGCTGACAGAAGCACAGTCTTATCACTCCAGGCAGCTAAAATGAGGCGCGGGACTATAAACTACTCCGCCCGACAACTGTGTGATCTCATCACTATGTGCAGTAGCGAAGTGTCACGGGGTCCGCGACAGTGCGAGGGTAGCTGCACTACCATGCAGGTCGGCTAGAATGTGATCGTTGCAGTCATTGTTTGTGATGTGATTCTTGGTTTGAGACTAGATGGAGTGGGCGGGAGGCATTAAGATGAACTTTATGGGCTAGATTCTCAAAAATATGCCACCAATCAAGCATTAATGGACCAAATTTGGGGGGACCGGTTGAATTCAAATTCAAAAGGCATTATAAATTACAAAGGGTTGTCCAGCAAACAACATGTGGCATTTTGAGAACTGAGTTTTTGCACACTCAGATATTCATGAATCGAGACTTGTTCGATATTCTAAAGGCCAATTCGTTGCTTGTGCAATTACCAGAGACATTGAGAGAATTGTAGAATCACACTATGGAAGCACCCAAAGAATTCATGGATACAGGAGCAATGACCGCCGATGAAGCCACACAGGAAGTTACAGAAGTAGAGGCCCCGGAGAGCACCAATATAGCCACTCAAATCCCTAAATCACCACGTGCGCCAAGACCCAAGAACGATAAGCAGGCCATGGTACCGGTACACGTCTCGCCTAGAAATCCATTAAGGACTAAGCTCACCATGTAGGAAAAGAGGAAGGGCATCAATTTGGAGGTCGATGAGAAGGAAGAATTTGAAGAGATCCTGGTGGAGGAAGAGGATGTAGAGATGGAATTCGAAACCCGGGGTGTAGACCCTCTCACCAATTTTCTTGCATATGTTCCTCCACAAAAGGGTAAAGAAAAGGTGCCCAAAGATATAAATGAGAGCGAGATCTCTTTGCAAACTCCACTACTCCCAGATGATATTTTATTTGAAGGAGCACACTTGGGATGAGTGCCCATGCTGAAATTTGAAGATTGGGACGTCATTGGGCACGAGAAGTTACTACATCTCACGATCACGTAGCTAATGCACTAGAAGAAAGACACGTCAACTGGAATAATAGATTTGGAGTTGCGCAAATGGCTGAGAGGTGTAGAGAAGGAGGGATTTCTAAACCTGCTCTAGGTGTCACATTACCATCGCACCCCAGTGACCATTTTTATCATTAGGCAACTACTCTACTTAGTGCATGATGGGTGCTTATGGCTAGAGGAGCCCATCCCCATCACAGACCATCTGATTCACAAGATTACACTACTGCTCTATGCAGGGGAGGACCTAACGAACATTTCAGAAGGGAAGAGTGAGGATTTGGCCATCGTGGAGGCCATGAAAAAGAAGTTTAAGTTGGAAAAGAGGAATCGAGGGTATGTTATTTCCATCATCAACAACCCTACTGTCAAGGTCATGACACAGATATTGGCAGGAAAATTGATGCGGAAGTGTCGCAGAGAAGAGGTGCCCACACTGGTGGTTGCACTAGCAACGCAATGGGCATAAGGGCTCCAGTTCAACTCGGAAAACTATCTATGGAGTGAGTTCCTTGAGAACTACCATGATGCACAGGAGCAGGAAAAAACATTTCATTATGCATGGCTTCTATTGTCAATAGTACTGGTGTCATGGGAATTTACTTAAGATATCTAGTTCTCGACGAGCGTGCAGGACCTTCCAAAGGTAGCGAAGTATGCTTCGCTATGGAAAACCAGCGACACACAAGGGATAAGAGAGAGTAAGATATTTTGGGTGCTCATGGAGATGAAGATCAGAATGGGGATTAATCACAAGCCATAGTTATCACCCATGGTCTACAACAATTTGTAAAGCTTTACAGAGTTCAAAGCAGACTTCCACCATGTGTTCATCAGGGCACGGAATGACCCCATGAAGACATGGCATGAGTTACCATACCTGGCGACTGACGATTTCATATTCACAATGCTTGATTCTTGGCTGCCGGAGTGGCATGCTGCTGCTGGCTTCATGGTGTAAGTGGAAGAAGGAAGAGATGAAACTGCCGATGGTGCAGCTCGTAGAAAAGCACAGGAATGAAGAAGTAGCGGCTAAGTCCTAGGTAGCACATGACGCTATGAAGTTGGCTGAGGAACAGCAGAAGAAGAGCGCGATGGGCAGAAGTCACCTTCACCCGAGCTAGAGACTAATACAGAGCAAGGTGGCATGGACCTGCAGACAATTTCCACCCAGCTAAAATGTCTGCGCCCAAGAGAACAGGTAGGGTCGTGAAAGAAGACGAAGGCGACCCTATCACCCTTACTGAAGGGGATCTACATCACATTGGCGAGATGGTGAGGGATGTCACCACGGAGGCCCTCTAGGAGTTTGAGGAGCAACACCAAATGGTATTGGGGGCTCTCTAGATAGAGATATAGGAGTTGCATGTGTGCACTCCATAGGCTGGCACTATATCAACTAGTGTCGCAATCGGCGCTTCCGCGGCCGAGGAAATGTTGCAAGCCCGGATGAGCAATACAATAGTGATGCTAGATGGAGCACTTGTTACAGAAAATGAGGTCAATAGGTCTATTGTCAGTGTGTTGAAAGGGATCGGGTTAAACATGGTTGCGCTCCCTTGGGAGACCCTCTATATTCTACAGGATGGAGTCTTTGCAGAGCTATGGGCTAGGGAGAGCTGCGCGATACAGGTAATGAGCGAGGAGCGCATCAAATTTGAGCAGTTGAGCCTATTGTGCAACAAGGCCATGGAGCATAATAGATAGATAGTGAAGGTGTTGAAGGAAGTCTACCAGATGTTCTCGGAGTTGGCCATCCAAGTAGAGGACCTAGTGGAGACACGCATCAGAATGTTAGTGACAGGGTTTAGCTAGCGCTGAACCTTTAGATAATAGAATTATGGATGAAGTCGTGGCCTTCAACTCTACTGTAGGTTAAGGAACAACGCGCCACCATGATCATAACAACAATGGTGGTGATTAACAATGCAGTGACAAAATGCACAAAGCTGTTTGAGAAGTTGCTCAAGGTCCTCACCACCCTTCAGGACGACCCGAACATAGAGTTCCTGGAGACAAACACTTGCAAACTGCAGCAAAAATACAATAAAGTTAAAGGGTATGCGCAGATGGTTGCCCTTACACAGAGGCTCGCTAGGATGCAGCATGAAAAGATGCTCAAGGAGGAGGTGGATGCTACTCGGTATAAAGAAGCAGCTTTGAAAGTGCGCCTACAACCATGGATTGATGAGGCTTATAGCATTATAGCCTCCATTGAAGCAAATCTCACAGCTACAATCAAATCAGGAGAGGGTTCAAGGTAGCAGCTCAATGGCAGCGGTCACCAAATAGCACGTCGAGGAAGTTCAGTAGGCAACCACTTAGTGCGTTGTCAAACTTGCAGTGATCCAGTTAGAGTTGGGAGGTCATTGTGCAACGATCTCTGCACCGACAGAGTGACTTGAGGGCGAGTGAGGATGTTTGTGTTGGGGGCCTGTTGGGCGCGAGATCCCCCAAGGGATGTTTTGGGGCTTAGAGGCTAGATTTTGGTCAATTTTGTAGTTCCAATTGTAAACACTCCAGATTTTGTGGGGGTGGAGCATATAGTTTGTTAAGGAGTCATAAGGTTGTCCACCCTTATCTTTTTATTGTAATGTCGGTTGTAGAAGATCTACCCATGGTCTGTGGACCATGGGATTATATAAATAGAGCGATGCTCCAAGTAGTTAAGGCAATCAATTGATCACGATATGGAAGAATAAATGATGTATGTGAGATAGATCTAAAGTGTAAATTCTAGTTCTGGGTCATAGCATAGGTAGAGGCTTTGTAGCTAAGTGCGCAGAGGCCTAGTACTCTGCAATTGAGTGCGCGGACCCCTGTAGCTGAGTGCGCAGGGTGAGTCAAAGTCTGTAATCATTTGGAAGAAATAATAAAGAGAAGTTTCTATCATTTATGTGTATTTATTTCCTATTTTATGCATCAGATATATTGGATATGAATTGCACTTCTATTATTTGTATGATGCGCGAATATATATAACTATTATTGTTAAGTGAATGCAAGTTAGAACATCTGTTTATGCAAAGATAATCAAGACCTGTTAATAAGATAAGTAAGACACTTCACGTAGATTGGGAAATAGTGGAGATCACTGCCCTAGCAACGCAAAAGGACTTCAGCCCCTGGTTAGGGCAACACGAAGGCCGATTGTAACAAATCAAGAAGGTACTGAAGGTTAGAACATAGAGCGAAGTGACCTGCATGAAGGCAAGGTCTAGTCGGACTAAACCAACATCACGGACATCCCAAGGGTGTAGAAGCTTGGTTCCATTATCCTCCCATACTACTTCGGGTGAGACTTTTGTCCACGCTCCGCAAGCTGATGCCGCAAGGGCCAGTAGCGTAGGGATTTGTTTGGCTGAATAACTCTGAACCTGGGTTAGCTGCCCATACGACAACACTAAGATGAATGTTGTGGAAGCCAAGATGATTGGTGTGGAAGCTAAGATGGATGGTATAGAAGAAAAACTTAAAGGAAAAATGGAAGATTTGAACATAGAGTTGACAAATTTGCTACAATAAATGCTTACTAATGCTGAAAGGGTGGTAAAGAAAACTCGTGATGAGAACAAAAGAAATATTAATCTCGATTTCATAGACTCTAACATTGGATTGAAGACCTGCCATGTTCCAAATATCGATATGAGGAATTTTGATGGCAAGGATCCCGCAACATGGATACTATAGACGGAGCAATATTTTAATCTCCATAATGTGCAAAACACACAAAAGGTACCCATTGCAACTTTATATTTGGAACGAAATATGTTTGTATGGTATCGATGGCTTTTATCTTGTAAACAAATTGTCACTTTGGCAATTTTTACATAAGAAATGATAGCACATTATGAGGATAAGAAACCAACATTTTTTTTAGACAATTGATAGATCTCAAACAAAAGTGTTCAATGATGGAACACATTGAAGACTTCCAAAAATTGAATATAAGGGTAAAAGATATTCTAGAGGAGCATAGGATTCATGTGGTCATAGGGACCTTAAATGATAACATCCAACATGAGGTTCACCTTTGGGAACCTGATTCATTGGAGAAGGCATTCAGGTTGGCAAGAAAAATGGAAAGAAAAATTATGCCAACAAGGAAGCCTACCACTCACAACTATAAAGATGGAAGTTTTGTTGCCCCTGGCCATCCATATCCTACAAGGTTGACACCACAAGAAATGAAAGAAAAAAAAAGAAAAAGTGCTTTGTTGTAGTTGTGATAGAAAATACACTAAAGGTCATAAGTGTGCTGAGAAGAAATTATTTTACATAGATTGTGAAGAGGAGGACAAAAAGGAAAAAGAAATGTCAAAAAAGAGGATATACACCAGGAACAAACCATAGAGAAAGAAGAAATGAATTCAACCATATCATGTAATGCATTGATAGGAATTACCACTCCTCAAGCTATCAAGATAGAGGGACATATCAAGAAGAAAATGGTAATAATGTTGACTGGTTTGGGCAAAACCAATAATTTTATTCATTGTAAGATAGCGAAGGAATTGAATTGCTTCCTATATCCAGCACTAGAGTGTCAAGTGATGGTTGCAATTTGAGGAACAATAAATTTTTCTATAAAGTGCCATAATATCAAGCTATCCATGGGAGAATATGTATTGAATAGCCCAATGCTTTCCATTCCAATGGGTGGTGCTAATGTTGTACTAGGAATTCAATGGATACAATATTTGGGTATGGTAGCTTTTAATTTTCAAAAACTTTTCATGAAATATTTTTCAGAAGGAAAGGAATTTGAATTAAGCGGTATTGCAAGGAAACCGAGAAAGATAGTTATCTTTAACGGAATCACAAATCTTCTAAAGAAATAACAATGAGGTGTAATTTCACAATTACATTTGCTAAATGTTCCCACATCAAAATCATCTATTTCTCTGGATCTCCAAAATGTCTTGGACAATCATTCCAAGGTATTTGTGACTCCCAAAGGCCTCCCACCTATTCATGATCATGACCATGCTATTCATTTGATTCCATCAAGTGTTCCTCCAAACATCAGGCCTTATAGATATCCCTATGCCCAAAAGAGTGAAATTGAACATATGGTTGTAGAAATGCTAGAGGCTGGTTTAATTCAACCTAGTCAAAGTTATTTCTCTGATCTAGTAGTACTGGTGCACAAGAAGGATGGATCACCCTGCATGTTTTTGGATTATAGGGAGCTCAACAAGCTCACTATTAAAGATAAATTTCCCATTCCTGTCATTGATGAATTATTGGATGAATTGCATGGATCAATTTACTTCAACAAGTTGGATATTCATTCAGGGTATCATGAAATCAAAATGAAGACTGAAGACATTCTGAAAAACAACATTTAGAACTCATGAGGGTCATTATGAATTCTTGGTCATGCCTTTTGGCCTTACCAATGCACCTTCTACATTTCAAGGTTTGATGAATTCCATTTTCAAACTTTTCCTTAGAAAATTAGTGTTAGTATTTTTTGATGATATACTAATCTACAAAAAGTCTTGGAAGGATCATGTTCAACATGTTGACAGGGTCCTCAAACTACTGGAGGAGAAATAATTATATGCAAAAAGCTCCAAATGTTTTTTGGATTAAAAGAGGTGCAATATTTGGGTCATATTGTATCTCATGAAGGTGTTAAGGTAGACCCTAGCAAAATTAAAGCCATTAACAAATGAAAAATCCCCACATCTATAAATCATATACAAGGATTTCCTAGGTTGACAAGGTATTATGCTAAGTTTGTTAAGAATTATAGGAGAATAGCAGCACCTGTAGCAACATTATTGAAGAAAGAAGCAACGAAGGCCTTTGAACATCTTAAAGAGGCAATGTGCCAAGCATGGGTCTTAGCTATGCCACACTTCACAAAAACCTTTATTGTGGAATGTGATGCCTCAGGAAATGGAATTGGTGTTTTTTTAATGCAAGAAGAAAAACCCATTGCTTTCAAAAGTCATCCAAGAAAAGGAGAGTATTTACCCAAAGCTATTTATGAGAAAGAGATGTTGGCAATACTACACGCACTTAATAAATTATGACCGTACCTAACGGGAAGACACTTCAAGGTAAAAACAGATCATGATTGTCTTAAATAATTTTTAGAACAAAAATTATCTTCAGAAGAGAAGAAAAAATGGGTCACAAAGATGTTTGGTTATGAATTTGAAATCATTTACCAAAAATGGAAGCAAAATGTTGTGGCAGATGCACTCTTAAGAAACGATGAGGATGTGGAAGCATTGTTTTGTGCCATTTCTATTATCCAACTAGATTGGATAAACAAAGCAAGGGATGAATGGAAAAATGATGAATAAGTGTGGGAACTCACTCAAAAGTTACAACAAGATCCTAGTACAACTGAAACATTTAGCTGGAAAAATGATTCATTATGGTACAAAGATTTCTTATACCTATCTAAGAATTCGCAACTTAGATGAAAGATTCTTATGGAATTTCACACCTATCCCTTAGGAGGGCAATAAGGATTTTTAAAAACTTACCATAGGGTTAAGAAGGAATTTTTTTGGGATGGTCTTAAATCTAATATTCAAAAGTTTGTGGTGGAATGTTTGGTTTGCCAACAAAATAATGTTGAAACAATTAAGACCCCAGGTCTATTACAACCTTTATCCATTCCAATTCAATGTTGGGAGGAGGTTTTAATGGATTTTATCACAAGTTTACCCAAGTCCGAAGGAAAGAGTGTCATCATGGTGGTAGTTGACAAAGTTACCAAATATGCACACTTTTGTGCATTATCTCATCAATTTAAAGCTGGTACAATTTGTACCACATTTATGGAAACAATTCAAAATCTACATAGAAACCCAACGATTATTGTAAGTGATAGAGATCCCATTTTCACTCGAAATTTTTGGACAAAATTATTTTCTTATCTTAATACTTAGTTAGCTCATAACACATATTATCATCGTCAATCTGATGGGAAAATTGAGATATTAAACAAATTTTTAGAAGGATATCTTCATTTCTTTGTATATGATAAACAAACACAATGGGTCAAATGGTTGCCTCTGGCTAAATGGTGGTATAACACTTCCTTCCATACTGTAGCAAAAATGACCCCATTTATGGAACTTTACAGATATCATCCATTGTCCATCACATCATATTTAAGAGAAAATTCTAAGGTTCAAGAAGTGGAAGATCACATTGAGCATCAACAAACAAGTTCTCCAACTCTTAAAGGATAACCTCACTTTTGCGCAGAATAGAATGAAACAACAGGCATATCAACATCACTGTGAAATAAGTTTTGATGTAGGTGACTAGGTATTTCTACGACTATAACCAGATAAACAAATGTTCCTAAATCAAGCCAATATGGATAATAAATTATCACCAAAGTATTATGATCCATACAAGGTGTTGCAAAAGATTGGTACTATGGCATACAAATTGGAGCTTCTTACAACTTCCCGAGTGCACCCAATTTTCCATGTTTCATGCTTAAAGAAGGTTATAGGTGGTAAGCTCCCAATTCAGACAATATTTCCAGAAATTGATGAGGAAGGAAAAATCATATTCAAACTTCAAGTAGTCATAGAAGCAACAACTCGAAAACTATGAAATTGATCATTGTCGAAGTATCTCATCAAGTGGAAGAAATTACCTCCGAAACATTCCTCATGGGAGGATGAGAATTTTATACAGAAGAATCCAGAACTACTCAAGCATTGAGGAGAACACTTTTATGAAGGAGAGGGTCATGTTAGGTCCCTATAATACTAGTGATTCCCCCATTACTATTGTCATTGTAGCCCTTATTGTTATTTTGTGCCCCATAGAAGCCCACTATGGTTATTTTTGTGGCCATATATTATTATTGTTATGTCACCTTTGATTATAATATGACCCCTTACACTCATTTTATATATAAAGGAGTGTTTTTCATTTGTATGATCCAATAATTGTTCATTTGTGTAATGTAAAGGAGTTTTCCCCCTCGAAGAGGTCGATTTTGAAGTCGTTGATCTATCTTTTCTTTTACTTTGTGAGATGGTTGCATAAAAATGAGGTTGTTGTTCTTGATGATGATCTGGTTATGGATGTGTACGATCTTTCATTTGACGATTTTAGAAGAAGATTGTACAAGAGAGGAGGAAACAGTTTCTGGATGATCACATGCCGCCTACATTCATGAAGGAATGGGTGATAGTGCCAGATGTCAGTAAGAATCCTGCTGCCATTATCAATGCCACATTGGACTATGTAGAAGCAACGAGCTAAAAAGTTTAGTTCCTGTTGGTCGAGAATGAACAAATAGCAAAGAACTTGTAGGTGATAAGGCAAGAGGCAGAACAACTTAGAGAGCAGAGCGTAGTTTCCACAATGGAAGAGATGAGGAAAGCGATACTTGATGAAGTATCAACACTTGAGACTATCATGCGGAAGCTCTATGACAGATTTGTCACCATACATAACACATTTGTCCACGTGCATGGCTTACAAAAGCGGAGAAAAAGGTTTGTTCAAACTATCAAGAACATGCATGCTGCAAGAGCGAAAAATGCAGTACAAACGAGCCTCACTTCAAATTCCAAAGATGATGAAACCTTAGGCAGACCTAGAGAAAACAGAGGTCTTAATTTTGATCTAGAACTATGATCATCTTGCCCCATTCATCACCAGAATACAGGCCTCATATGCATGGTTGTACAAGAGTTTGGATGTCATGGTGAGAATGCATAGGATCTCTTCAATATTTTCCCTCACTGAGGATAAAAACAAAAATCAATTCTGGCTATAGATTGATAGGCACATGGAGAAACTAAGGTGAGAGGCCACCAGGGATGACTTGCAGCTCAGTGCACATAACATGAAAAAGTACATTGGTGGTCCCTTCATGGTCAACACCATGTTGCATATGCTTCAGGATGAGTTGGGTACATGTTCCATAACCATATACCAAGATGTTATAGAAGCAAGAGTCCACTATCAAAAAGACACCATCAAGAAATTTGGGGACATCATCTCACATCGCCAAGCTTGACATGAGTATGTAACCGAGAAGCACGAAGTGGAGGTTTTTGAGTTTGTCTTTGCCCAAACTTCAGAGTCATAGTGTTTTGTCTTGTTAGGTTGTCTCTAGCCTATTTTGTCTCACCTGGGTACATCTGGAAAACATAATATTATTTGTAAACATGTTGTAAGTGAACTTCCAAGTTTCATTAGTGGAATATGAAAGGTCATCATATTATGTAATGAGTTATTTGTAAATAATTTGAAGAATCATGAGGGTAGTCAAAGAGTCACAAAGGGGAATGTTAAGGGTCACCCCACCGTTTATTATAAATAGAACCTCATAACCCATAGAAGTGGATTTTTGGAGCCAAGCTTTTGGCTAGGCTTAGGCTTAGAAAAGGCTTGCGAGTATTGTGACGAGCCTTGGATTATCCACAATGTAGATCGAGTATACTTCTTTGGAGGAGTAGGCATTCTTGACTATAATGTTCCACTATTGGGGCTAGTGGTTGTCTATGGTGTATGCATGGATGGAAATTTCTTTATAATAATAATAACAGAGCCAACACGCTTACATGCATATGTTGTTATTTTCATTGGACTATTCTGGTTTCTTTAGCAATGTATGTTGTTTAACTTACACATTTTCTTATGAACTACTTTGTATGTAATTGTATGAATCTTGTTGAATGCATGTTGTTGGATTAACCAGTAACTTTAATTTGTGGACTATTCTTTATTTTAGCTTGTGATGTCATTCTGCTCATGTGTTCCTTTCAAGCAGTGTACTATTATAGGCTTCTAAGGGGTACACTTCCCTTTCCCCTCAGTGTGTTAGAACCCCCCATGCATCGCACTTGATTCACCACAAGGTCACACAGCTGCTTTAGCCCAAAGTTATCATACTTATCTCTACACGCTACAGCAGTTAAGGAATTACATTACCACCCATTACGGGGAATCCTACTCCGAACGGGTTGAGGTCTAGTTGGTACTTCTTACCAGGGAGATCCCCAAAACGTTAGCAAGTCCAGCACCGTCAACAACATATTAAAATATAACAAAATAAAATAGGATTTGAAGCATCAAAACCGATAGTTTTTGTGAAACTAAAGAATTAATTCTAAAGTGTTGTATGTTCAAGTGAAATTCAACAGGAAAGTAGGGATCTACTCCTCATCCTCAGAGTCTTTGTAATTGATACTAAGTAGCATGTCAGGTGCATGTACTTCAATATAAGTTGCCCATTGTGAAAATAAGTCATACATTGTAGAGAAACAAATGGGAGGAAACTAATTGATGTTGATCTGAAAGATGGAAATTAATCCTTGTGACTCTTTCTTCTTCCTCCAATATTTGACCTCAAACTTGGAAATAAGTCTGATTTTCTCTAAAGGAAGTTGAATAAAATTTTTGAAACTTTGTTTTGTCGAAACTGTGATGTTTTTTATTTCTTCCTAGTCGTTGGCAACAAGATCTCATGCTTATTGTTTTAATTCTCCTAGAGCTTCTTCCTTTAATGACTTTCTACCCAATAGGTCAAATTATTCTATAGAGTATGTTCCTTTTGCCCAAATTGATAAACATTTCTCATAGGCCATTTGTATGCATGCTTTAATTTCGCTTTTCTCTCTCCCCCTCCAACTTAGCGAAGAAAACATTAATCTTTTATCTCTCTTATAAATTATTGGAATTTTAGTAGATTATTTTTTTTTTCCCAATCAATTATATATAGAAACTTGATTTTAATTGATTTGTCTTCTTCTACCAATGAATCAATTCTTTCACTTAAATCTTTAATTTCTTGATAAAGCATTGAGATTTTATCTATTTTTTTATAGAACTTTGATTGGTTCTTCCTTAGACAAATTTGTAAAGCTTGATCTTTAAAAATGTGGAGACTCTGTGTTTCCACTTGATTCTCGTTCGCTTTATATTTAAGAGATTCAATTTCCAATGGTAAAGTTGTGACAATATGGCGAAAAAAAATATGCTTCTTTCTTCCAGATACCAGTTTGATCTTCATGTAATCTTCTCAATTCTTGAATCTCTTGTCCATGTTTTCAATTCACTTGTTCCATTTTTTTTTTTAAATATTTCTCCAATTTTTCTTATTCTAAAGTAATCCTTGAATTAAATTAGCAGAATGTCACTACTAATTTTCTTCATTAAAAAATTCATTTTTCTTCAACTTTTCCTCTAAAACTTTAATTTTATATAAATTGTTGTCATATGAAGCTGTGAGCTCATTCAAATGATACTAATTGTAAGTGACAAAAGCTCCTAAATCTTAGGAATATTCCTGACATTTTTCCTTTACATCATCTTGAGCCTTCCAGCTAAATTCAAATATAGTTTCCAGAGTATCATGTTTTCTTTTCTTTGGTCTTCGGACAATTGATTTCGTTTGACTATTAAAATAACAATTTGTCTACGATGGAATAGCATCTGCAATTGGATCTAATTCAGAAAGAGGGTTAAATAAGAATGATTCCCAAGGAATTTTAGCAGAAACGAGCGTTACCGATGTTTCAAGAGATACAATATATATGGTATCAGGTTGTTATATGATTCCATTTTTTCTCATTTTCCTTGGTACTGGTTTCGGTAGATACCTATTTTTCTCTCTCCTTAGGTACTTCCATTTCTTTGACTTCTGCACTTTCTCGTTTTCTTCATCTATTTTCTTAGGAGAATTAATGTGAATAATCTCATGTTCATTTGTTTGTTATTTTTCTAGAGTCTTTGCTCTTCCTATAGGTTCTTGTTCCTCTTTCAGATTTTGTATTGATGTGGATTCAACTTCCTCACTCGTGACAACAAAACCTTCTAATTTTTCACTTTATATTTCTTTTCCCTTCTGAGAAACAACAGAAGCCTCTAAAGAGAGTTCATTGAAATTAAATTGCAAAAATTCAGTAGACTTTTACTCTTGGAATGAAATTTTGAGGTGTAGAGCCTTTTCCTTTAGAAAATTTTCATACATTTCCTCTCTATATTATTGCAATTGTCATATTGATTTAGTATGCAGGACTTTGCTTCTTTGGACAACTTGCTGAAAATAATCAATGCATATAAAAAACTCATCGAAAGGTGGTTCCTAATAAATCAATTTTTTAATATAAATAACCGTTATATAATTATTTCCAATGAAACCTTGAGGATCATAGTTAAAATTGGTAGAGTAAATAACCAAATTTCCTCAATCTCTTTGGCTTCTATTTTTTTCGTGCCCTTTGTGTTGGATATTAATGTCACAAAACCTTATTGGGAAATTAGGCCAGAGCTTCTGTGGTAACTTACTCAACTTTTTGGCTTGTCCACAAAACAACTTGATAAACCACTTCTCTCAAAGCAAGTCTTTCCAGAATATATCAGGGCAGAAGATGGGGACAAACTTCGTTACAAAAAACTACGATGTAGGAAAATAATTCTTCAAGAAACTGATGACTTATTGATTCTATGCCTTATTTCAAATTATCCATTATTCTAGGAGGTATTGTTCCAAACATGACTTGATGTAAAGAAATCAAAACATAGTGGAAAATATCATAAAATTGGTATTTAAAATTAGATTCCCATAAGGTAGGAGAATAATTTTAAAATTGTAGTTGCTAGTCAGACGGGTAATTCCATTTCATGGCCGCAAAAGGGACCAAGTAAAAATAAACATCTAACAAATAGGTAGATATACAAAAAGCATAATTTAACTTGAGATGAGATCACACTAACAATTTCACTATATATGTGATATTGTGTGACAACAGGTCAGCCCAGTTTAGGAGATTCCCCTCATTAAAAATGTTATGGATTATTGGGATCCATTTTATTTTACAATGCTCGTGATCTTGTTCTCCATATAATTTTCTTATCATTTAGGTAAGAAATCTATCTCACTTCTTAAAAATAGCTATTGGATAGTCCTTTTTTCCTTTTAGCTTGAAACCTTTTGCTTATTTTCTCAACCATACTCTAATTACTATATCATAATTATCTTGACATTTCTTCAAGATAATAAGTCAAAACTTTTGAAGGAACTAAAAATTGAGTGGGATTTCTGGGGGGTTGAGCTTATATATGGTTGATAACGCTTCATATTTCTAGGACACTATCACAATTTCTTGATGGTCAAATATTGTTTGGGTTTTAATATTAGCACGAGAGAGAATCCACGAAATAATGTCATAATAGGGAAACATTCTCGCCCTAGTTTCTAATTTTTTTGTTGCTCTGATTTCTTCAAACCATTCATTCATTTTTTTTAGTAGCTCTTTGGCTTTTTAACCATTCTCTTTGCTCAAAGAATTCTAATATCTCCTCTTAGGTCATCGTACCTACTTTTTGTGTCTTATGGCTTGAATCTGACATGAGTAATGTGCCAAAGTTCACTTGTTCTATTGGTCCAATATCCATTCTCTTAATTTTTTTCTTTAATTTTCTCTACTTGTTGCTCTCTCGCTGCATATTTTCCTTTTTTCGCGTTATATAACTTATAAATAGTAACAAAGGATATATAACTTTTGCTTATTTCAAATTTGAAATCGAATTTAAGAATTTTTAAAAGAAATAATGTTATGCTTACTCATAATTGTTTGAAAGTGGTTCTTTGTTTCCTTAATTTAGTGATTCTTGCAACATGACTTAATAAATGAGCATGCAACTAGAACACCGTAAAAGTTTAAATTTGCAGTTGGATATTTTATGTGTTTTGGCATTTTAAGAGCTGTAACAATTAAGAAAGCTTATATAATTTTTGACTATTCAAAATTTAGAATTGAATTCAACAATTTGTAAAAAAAATAACATTATACTTACACATTCTTTTTTGAAACTTGTACCATGTTGCCTCAATTCAATACTTCTTCGAATAAGAGCTAATTGAACAACATTTAGACAAAAGACATTAAAATATTAAATTTGTTGCTAGATAAAAAAAAATGGCATTTAATGACTTGTAAATGCCAATATAGAATACATAAGTTTTGCGAATTTAAAATTTGAAATTACACTGAGGAATCTGTAAAACAAACAAGGTTATGCTTACAAAGAGTTTTTTTGAATTGGAACTCTCTTTACTTAATTCAAATTTCTCTGAGCAATATTTCAGAAGAGAGCATGTAGGCATAATACCTTAAAATCTTAAAATCATGTCTAGAAAGACACAAAAAACATAAATGAACATGTGCATAAATTCCATGTAAGCATGAAAACTATTTTTGATTCCAGGAATCAAGAAAGCATTAAATCAATTATTATTGATTTAAAAAATAAATAATTTGACATGAAACACGAAATTTCAATATATTTATTAAAAACCCACTCCACACAAATCCACAAAAATAATATTTTATTCACATGATCAAATGGAATAGAGGTGAAGAGGTTGGGCAATCAGACGTTTTACTATTTTATAATCAATTTGTTATATATGGATTGCAACTATACTATAGTCAACATTTTTCTTTATGGCAACATTCATACAGTCGGGAGGTCAGATAGCCAACTGGTTTTTTGTTTTGTGATTCACCTGTTGTATCCCTACCTCGAATATAACATAGTTGAGTGGTTTCATTGGTCTGGACAGTTTGGAGGTTGGGAAGTGTTGGGGCCTTGAGGTCACTCAAATTATTTATAATAAAATTACTAGTCATCCCGACTTTCTAGTCATGTGGTTGGAAGGTCGGTTAGTCCATAGGTTAATTATTTTTACAAAATATTTCTCGATCGATTCTGTGACTTAAGTCTTAAAAAAAATTATTTAATTCTTTTGTTTTCGTTTTTTTATGGTTTTTGTGATGCACAAGAGAAAAAAAAGTTTCTAGTAAACCTGATAATAGGAATGCAAATGATTTCCCGAATTTCTAAATTATATCTTGCGTATCAAAAAATTACAGAACATGTGTCATGGAATGAGTAAGCATTGTTTTTTGATTTCGAATCACAAAGAACATCAAAAGTAATACATAAGGTTTTTATTCTTCTTGTGTTCAATTAATTTATAGTCATGTGTTAACTACAATTGAGAATGAAAAACCGTTGACATTTGCAATTATACCTTTATTTATTATGTGCTATTTACTTAATATTAGCAATAAAGACTCAACTATTAAATGTCTAATTAAATTTTTGGATTCTAGTTACTTGAAACTAGAGATCAAGGATAGATTCAGTAATTTCTAAATAATTGTTTACATGTATCATGGTTAAAGTTACTAATGTAGACTGTGTTTGGTAACCACGAAGAAAACTATTCAAGCAGTCGAAAGAATTTTATATACTTGTTATACATAGAACTATTCCTTCAACTAAAATATAAGGCTATTTTTATTTTTTTCCCCAAAGCATTCAAAAATATCGTTGCAACAAAATGCTTTGGAGACACTTGTATCATGTGTAGTGATATCGCAGTGAAAAAAATGAACAACAACAATATCAAAGTAACAAGGACAAATGAGTAACGAATTTTTTAGATTCTGAATGTCTAAACAAAGGAAAGTATATATAATATCACCACATATATCATAGCTATCATGTTTTTTACTAGTTTCCTCGCCGCTAGCACAAATTTCTGGTTATCTTGAACAATACATAACTAAAAAATCAACAAGAAAAAATATACGAACATTGATCAGGGACAAGAAAGCTAATATCACTGATAATATTTTTCTTTATTTTAATCAAAATCGTAGAAAAGGAGCAGGAAAACTAAATATTACTCAATGATGGGAAGATATACATTGTGTCCTTTGTTAACAAAAATCTATTAATTAGCACTTTGATTAGGGTTTCAAAGAGACACTTTGTAGGTCCAAGGATCCTTATATTGACTTAATGCTAATCAATGTTTTTTCTTAATTCATAGCTCATTTATGAAATACAATTTCTATACCTCTAGTTAAATTCGATGAGAAAATACAAAGAGAGGTATGAAAAACAAGGAAAACTTGCAAATTTTGTTATGCTAACAATGAGGAAAATATAAGAGTATCTAGAACACATGGTGGTTCTAATGTTCAAGAACCATGAAATTTCCTGCAAGATTCGCAATGGAGACAACATAAGCACAAATCAAACATAACCATGTATTGATTGGTTAATATTTGACAAAGAGAAATTTTTCCTTTGTACATGAAAGCATGTTTTCTTTTTTTTTTTTAATTACAATAACAATAGTTAGATTTCACTAGATATCAATATCGAGCCGAAGCACATAGGGAGACCTTGTAGAGGACTAGCGCAAAAATCAATATATCATAATTCGTCTTGTGAAATAAAGAGCTTAGTATCAATATAAAGTAAAAAAGTTCAAAATTGAAAAGAGTAAAACATGGTAATTATGACTTCCTCGTTTACCTAGAAATCAGTTTCACATTATTGTTGTTTTTCTAGTTTCTAAATTCAGAGAGCTAGTGTAACAACTTATAGCCTCTTGCAAGCAAAAGAACAATATAATACAGAATCCATAAGAAAGGCAACATGATGAATTATTTGCAAAAGCACATGATAAAACAAATACTAAGATTGAAAATCACAAAACTATAGGGAAAATTATGCATTGTGAAATTAATTATAATATTACTATTAAAATATTAAATGTGTAATACATGCAGATTAGTTTCCATTCTAGAAATGAGTGCATTATTAACTGTATCATGATTATGTGAATGCATAATACTACTATATTGAGTACATCAAATGGCAGATAAGTGTACTCAAAGAGTATTTCATAAAACTCTCCAACAATATTAAACAATAGGTAATAAGTGCCTCAAAAATACATACTTATATATATATATATATATATAATATAGATATATTATATATTCATGATCTGTATTGGATATGATTCAACCTGTGCAATTTATTCAATTGTGGTTTTCTGCTGTAAAACTATGCAACATTTTACATCTCGTCATTCATAAATACGCTTGTTTGTTATCAAAAAATATGTAATTCAAACATTATTTGCAACAGTGAACATGTTTTCGAAACACTCTATAAGATTGTTGTCCATGTTCACTATGATAGTCAGTTAGTCGTGGCTATCAACCAAATCAGTGTGGAGCAACCACACCTTTGTAGGAGATTTAGTACTTTTAGTTTGTCCTAGCCCATAAATAACCAATATATCGCCTTCAAAAAAATTTTCATATTCTCTTGAGCATATTTCAATGTTGATGAGGATTTTCATTCCATTTTTTTTGCTATGCTTATACGCAGAGTCAAAACAAAACAACATGCTTCAAAAAACACTTACTTTGATTTAATGCAGACATGTCATTTAACTATACAAACATTCAATGCACTACAAACCTAACCTTTATGGATTCTCATTTTCCACCATTTGTGCTTCCAATATATGTTTCCTAGAGCTAGATGTTTCCATGATATTGTTCCAAATGAGTGAACCAATCTTTGTCAAAAAACAAAAATGCAAGTCATCAAATAAGAGACAAGTGTATAAAGAACATTTCAAAAAATGTATACTTTACAATGGTAAATTATATATACATGAATTTTGTTTTTATGGTACCATTATCCATTTTTGGTGGCTATGTAGTAATTGTGCATAAGTTACATTAAATAAAATGTGTTATAGCTTTAATTAACAATGTGTTATAGCTTTACTTTTGGAAGTGTGCAATTAAGAATTATGATGGGCACCTCTTTATTTTTTTAATAAAAAATAGTTGTACAAGAAATAATGAAATATGAACTACGAGCTAAAGCAAATAATATTATTTAGTACATGAAGAAAAATGCAACAAATTTAGAATGAAAATGTGTAAATTGCATACCAAGCATCACATCAAAATTTATAGTTACACAATACAAATACAACAAATTTATGTTCATGGTTCAAAGACTTACCAAAATTTTATATTTGCATATTTTTGTCGATTTCCTGTTTTTCATTGTGCAGAATTTCTTTGTTTTTGAATATTTGCAAATCAAGGCATATCACAAAGGTGCACATTTGCAAATGTGACAAATATTGTGACAAGCCAACAATGTACTTGTAGAATACGAACATTAGAAAAATGACTCAAGGTGACAACAAAGATATGGCAAGACAAATTGTATGATGATTTGTCCAATAAGCATCAAAGACATGGAAAGAGACTATACTAGCTGAAAGATTTGTCCAAAAGTGATCTAGCTTTGAGCTATAGTCAGTTGTTGGTTTTTTTGCATGGAAATAAAATCCATTATTTTGCATAAATGAAAGTATTTTTTTTTGTTAATGGCTAGTTTGCAAAATTTCCAAATTGAAATCACCAACAAGCACAATTGGGTAGCTGTTACATGTGTGCTCTAAAATTAATTTGAGGAAATTAATTATTTCTTCAATGTTTCCATTTGGTGCAACATATACATTTGAAACTATAATTGTTTTTTTGTCAACATGGAAATTTTCAATTGTTGATTCAATTTGGTCATTTGTATAACTAAAATGATTCTCATCCACAATATTTTTTCTATAGTATGTTACAATTCCATGTAAATGGTATAAATGTATGTAGTCATATTTGTTAGTAAATAATGTATTCGATGGAGATGATATTTCTTTTGTTTCTTGGAAACAAAGAATATCAACACTCATTAGATCATAGTCGACAATGATATCTTTGAAATACAAGGAAAAACTACGAGTGTTCAATGAACATATTGTCAAATCATCAATTGTATTATTTTGAGATATGCTGTATTCAAGATCATAGGAGGCATTTTGTCTAAGTCTATTTAGTTCAATAGCAACTTTGTCATTGAGAGAAAAGTTAGTATGTTCTATTTTTTTAATAAATACAAGGATTTAATATCTTTGACACGAGAAAGTGTAGTGTAAACAAGTCCATGTTGCCTAACCCCTTTTGGGTAAAAGGCCAATTTGTCTGTTGTTAATCCTTGTGATCAATGTATAGTTTGTTCACATGTCAGTTGAGCAGGAAATTGTTCTCTTGTAAAACTAATTATGTTGTGTGATTCATTATTCCTAAAAACTCTAATAATAGGTGTCTACATAGAAATTATTCCTTCTTTGTACAAATGAACCATTTTTTCACATTGAATAGTGGAAACAACTACATCAACAAATTCGTCCAAAGCACCATTTTTCAAATGTTGTTGATGCTCTAAAAATTCCTTCAGCATTGTTCACCAAGCTATCCTAAATTATGTAATTTCCGCAAATTAGTTAAACAAGCATATGTTCTTCCAACACAATAGAAGATCACAACTGCAATTTGATCTCTTTATTGGGACTTATATTTGTTGAGTCAATTGTTCTATCATATGAATTTAATACAATTTCTTCTTTGTCAATGAGAGACAACGTTCTTTCATTATGTTCATGTACATTCCTGCTTAAATAAAACATATATGGAAAAGTTGGATCATTTGGTGCCGCTCTATAACAATGCTTGCTCAAGAATGCAAGATCATCATCGGAATGTTAACATGTCCTAATTCTATTTAAGGTGGATACAGTTTGCTTATTGTCTTGTCGCATTACCTATTATAGTTCATAAGTTTTCACATTTTCTTTCCAAAAATTATAAGGAGCATAGTTCCCTTAAGATGGGGTTGTTCAAATATCCAACAATCACATACAGGATGTGTTTGACATAGGTCACCACAGAATATTAATGAAGCCTCATTTATCAAGATAAATTTAATTTGTTTGTATTCTTTTCTCAATACATCGAGTGTGCTAGAAGCCAATGGTACCATGTGACATGGTCGAGGTGGAAAATGCAAAGTCGAATGGCCTGTAACATGATGTGCAATATATGTAGCTTTTCCAATAAATGCCAGTATTATACCTTTCTTTTCAAAGGGTCACTTTTTAAATATTTGTTATAAATCCGTACAAGTTCATGGTAAAGCACTTGTGCATTGAATGCTTTTCACGTACTTACACCCACAGTGATAAACAAATATAAATTATTAATAGGATTATTCTTTTTCCACACAACTATTTTTTATTATTATTGATTGTTTCTCTCGATTTAATTGTCTCATAACTTCATCATATGCTAATGTGTCCAAAACAAAGGGATGCTTAATCAATTCAATGTTTTTTGTATACTTAGTTTGAGTGTTTTTGAATTGCATTTTCTCCCGCAATTCTTGTTGAATATCATATTTTTCATTAGAAAAAGCCCCATTGTCAGTTTCTAATGGAAAGTGAAGCATAAATATCTCATCACTTTGGGATGTAGTTGTAGTGGAAGTAGTTTCAATATCACCGCATGGTGCGACTAAACGAGAAAATTATTTTTCTATGAAATAAAAAATATATATTAAGATAAAAATACACAAGATTCTTTGAAAATAAGATAGTAGAGAGTGGGATTCATCTGACAACTAATGAAATAGATCTCACACACAAACGTTTGCTGATCATTGAAAATTAAAACTAATAATGATCTTCATGGAAGGTTACGCACATTGCCATCCTTAGAGTGGAATTTATTCTATAACAAGGAATATCTCAATTTTTTTTTATTAATTGTAATGTAGAAAACATCGTGATTCACAATGACAACAATCACAAAAAAGGGGGTATGCAAAACACACCAATAGTTCACAGTTCAAGCAGATTTGGGGAATAGTTCATTTTTTTTCAATTGATTTATATTATAAAAGTCAATAAAATCTAAAAGAAAATCATTAACAATCAAAATAGATTTAAGAAATAAAGCATTTAGTAAATTATGCTTCTAAATCATATCCATATTCAACATCAATTAACCCATCTCATTATATATTTTTATCCATAGTGGATCAAATCCAAAAAAAGATGGAATAGAAATTTGGTTGGTTAATTAGTCCAAGCACAATAGATTTCAAAGCCATAATCTTTCATATGATACTTTTTTTGCTTTCTCAGTCTCTATTTGATGCTTCTGCATATGTATATATTGATGTTAGTAGGCCTATAAAATTTACTTCGAATCAAATTTTCTATGTTCTTGCCCTAGAGCATGATTTTGGCAAATATTTATTACAAACCTCCCCTGGAAGTACCCTACAACCCACTTGCAAATTGCTCTAGTAACTAGGAAAAAGTGCTCCTCCATTAGGAGGCTACCTACAACTATTACCAAAATGAGAAAATTGCAAGTGTTTGTAGAAGCGGTGCTGAGATCCTCAGAACAAGCAAAATTCAGTTTGAAACTTCTTCTATTATATGGGAGGTCAACAATGATATAACTAGGTATTCTAGATTATTGAATAAGTCCCAAAGTTTGGTGGTAATGTTGGGAAATTCACTTACGATTCATGAGGGTGTTTTCCATGTCAATATCTCTTTCCATTTTCTTGAAAACCATGATGCCCAGATTCCCAAATATTATGGAGCAACAGATATTATCCTCCCAATTTCAAAACATTCAACTACCAATGGTGGGCATTGGTTTTTGGTGTAGAATACATATGATATTCAGCTATGGAAAATTCATGTACCATCAAATTTCTATAGGGTTGTTAAAATTTATGTGTCAACCCATACATATGATGAATATTTTTGGTCAAACCTCCCATATGATTACATAAAGGCCAGCAACCTGACCAAAGAAACTAGAAATGGAGCTTTTAGGGAAATACTTTCTTTCATAGATGGGTATGTTGCAAGTACTTTGTGGCATTTTCCAATTTTATATGGAGGGATCCTCTAATATATGTTATGACAACCTGTTAAGGGTGTTTGGGATTTGAATCTACCTATATATGACCTTGAGGTAACCCCATTTCTTTGACAGTTGATGGACGGAAAACATCACATTTTTTCCCTCATTGTAGTGGACACTCTTCCCAGTTGGCTTGTGGATGCAAATATGCACCTCTGGATGGTTGAAAATAGTGTTCAGACAATAGGAAAATTGGATGATTATTAATTACCTAGTTTTAACCCTTCTCTAGATTCAAGGTTTAAGGGTCCTGATGGGACATTTCATACATGGGGTGAGAGAATGAATTCATATTTTGGGTAGTTTAATTCAACACAAGGGCACCTTACAACTCATGTTCTGCATAACTTAAATTAATCACTTTATCACAATGTATGATGCAACCCCATCAATGATGTAATGGTCATTTCCATCAATCATCAATCATGAGTGTATCAAGGACTTTATCATTCATGGATGTTGACAGTGTCAATTTTGTCATTATGCTTCCATTGATTCCTTTATCAACATATCCATGCACTTTATATAAAGTGGACAGGGCACATTAATGCAAAAAATTAAAAGTTTCAATCTTAAATTTTTGAAAATTATTGTTTATTACAAGAATTCTACTTCCATGTTAGAGATGGTGTGGTGATTGTTGGAAAAAAGTATTGCATTGCTACCATTTTAGAGACTGTGTGGTGGTTCAGGAAAAAATTGTTACATTTTTGTGAAGTTATAGATGATATAATGATCAATATCATCTATTTTATTTTTAATATTAAAAATAAAATAAAATATATTGTTGCATAATGTAAATAAAGCAATTTTGACAAGGTAACTAAGTTCATTAATAAATTGGTGAGAATTTTTTGTTACAACCCATAAAAAATTATATATAATACATCAATATATGGTTTTTGTAAGAAAGAAAACATTGCAGAAACTAAAGGGATTCTTGAACCATTGAGGAATCAAGGTGTTACTCCAAATACTCATATTTGGAAAATATGGAAAGTATTTTCAAGAAATTGAATACATACATGCCTCCTGAACTAATTGACAGCCATTTTAAGAAAGGAGATATATGACAAGCTTTCAAGCTATGGGATGAAATGGAAGAAAAAGTACGTTTTACTAATGTTGTTGTCTACCCTTATTTCATCAATGGGCTTTGCAAGCAAAGCAACATGTAGGATGCCCATGTACACTTCATGGAAGTGAAAAAAATAAGCACATTTTCCATAACAATTTCACCTGCAATTTGTTGACTGATGGACATTGTAAAGAAGGAAATTCAACCATCATTATCAAGATTGAAAAAGAAATGGTAGAACAAGAACTTGTGCTAAATATTTTCACTAGGAACATGCTCATTAATGGTATTTGTAAGAAACAAAGGGCACATATACCAAATAGGCTCTATTTCCTCATCTTGCTACCTACAACACTTAGATTCATGAATACTACGAGACAACCAACATGAGCAAGGGTGTTAAAATTATGAACATAATGTCCTCAGATGGGTGAATTCATGATAATTTTACATACAATACATGGATTAATGGTCTTCACATCACTAAGAGGATTCATCAAGCTTTTAAATTGTTGCATAACGTTACTGCAATAAGAATTATCCCTGACATAGTCACTTATAATACAATTTTGAATGGTCCCTATAAAGATTGGTTTGATCATGTTGTTATATGGTTAGGAAAATTTCTAAAAAAATAGTTTCATTTCTAACATTGTTACTCATAATATGATGCTTACTCGTTTCTATAAGTTTGGTAATGGTGATCAAGCTAAATGTTGTTACATATAAGATACTAAACGATGTTACATATAAGATACTAAACAATGCTCATTTTTGTGGTGGCTCGAGCCCGCCAAAATTCTTAAAGAAATGTTAAGGAAAGAATTATGTTGAATAGTGTCATGCAATTGATGATTCATTAGCCACATAATCAAGGATGCATGGAGATGAACAATGCACAGCACAGTAACGAGTTAGAAAACTCTGTTAGTTTTTTTAATATATGCTAAAAAAATGAAAGGCACAACCTATACCTATAAAATTAATATATATATATATATATATATTATATAACTCAAAAATAAAACTTATCATTTTATATAATTTTTTTCATAAAGCAATCATTCAAAATTGCTGGTCTTCATTATATTTCCACGAACATTGCAGTCTATATTATAGACATGACTGAACTTTCCCTACCTCAAATTCATTTTGATTGGTTTAAAATTTCCAAATTTCTCGAAGAGCTGCGTCGATAGAGGTACTTGGAAACGCACAACCGCCTTAATGCAAAGGTAGGGCATAGGAATCGGTTTGAGTAGTGGGATAGAGAAGGTGAAAATGGTATGGGTTATCTGTTCCAACATCACCTTCTGGTTAATAATATATATATATATATATATATATATATATACACGCTAAGAGGGAGTGAAACAAGTCTATTGATACATTACAATGAAATTAAAATTAGAGTAATGTATATATATTTTAGTTGTGAGAGTGAGTGAGACCAGAATCTATTGATACATTACATTGCAATTAAAAGGAAATTCTTTCCTTCTGCAATGGCTTTTAGATTTAGGTTTAGGGCTTTGATTTTCTTTTCATATGTCTCAGGTTTGTCTAGATTAAAAGCGATGAACTACCTCATCACGCTTCTTTGAAATCAGACTGCGACATGACAATGGATCCAGAATTCTGCGTTTCCACAATGTCAAGCCTCTTTCCAAGATTATTGCAGGAAAATTTCATATATCTCAGCAGGATGGATCTCAACCTGGGCATTATCGAAGGACAAAAGGTGTTTCAAATAATTTCTCGCCTACCACGATGAGCATTCAATGGAAGGAAACTGGGAGCTATTGAGGGCTGAAGATTTCTTGCAGTTGTACGATCTAACATTGGATGACCTGAGAAAATCATTGTCGAATGTTACAGCTAATTATTTCAGATTGAGGTAGGAAGTTCACATTCAGACTTGGCTTCAGACTTTCAATATTGTCTGCTCTTTCTTAGCTTTCTTCAGCAAGCAGGAGGGAGAGGAAATGCGTTTGTGAGGACAAGGGGCACCCACTTTACTATGAATTGGAAACCTCTATTTGTCAATAGGTTAAACTCTTATTGGTTAATGATTATGGCAATAGATCTAACACAGATAAATAAGGTTATCTCTGTTTTTCAATGAGTTGCAAAACAAGGCTCAATGTTTCCAGGACTTGGGCTTTCAATGATAGCAAGTACAAGGCATTGTGGTTTTTTCCCTGTGTATATGATGAACAAATATTTCATGTTTGTGCATGGTTATGCATTACATGACTTCAATACCTCAACCCATTCGTTTCGCAAGATTTTTCTTTTGGGTGTTTGGATCTGCTGGGACTTTTTTTCTTTTTTCTTTCTTTCTTGACTTTTATTTGCATTCATTCATGAAACCTTATAGGCAGTCAGTCCATTATTATAATAATAGGTGTTCATTTCTCGATGATAAGGTTTAGTTCGCACTAACATATTGAACTATGATTTGAACATTAAAGGCTTGTTGAAGCAAATGAGGAGACCAAACTTTCATTTCCCAGAATTGGATAAAGAGCCATCAGGAAGACCAAAGTAGGATATCTAAAAAAAATAGTTCTATTTGCAGAGTTTGGAATATCTTACAAGAACGTAGGATTTCACACAAGTGAGAGAGATAATTTACTTGGAGTGGTTTATAAACATGTATATCCATCTACTAGATGGGGAGGCGTAAGTAGGGGAGCCATGTTCTGGTAGCTCATGGCAGAAGGAACGAGTTCATATGGAGATGGGAAGAAGGAACGAGTTCATATAAATATGGAAATGGGTATGAAATTGTTTTGTGTCAAAATCCATCAATAATAGCTCTAGTTTCTAGTCAGTCTCATAAGTGAGCTGAGCTTGCTCATATTTTCTTACCAGGACATATGAATATAAGAATAAAAAGTAGGTTCATGCACATAACCCATGAAACCGACCCTAGGTCAAGATTGATGGTCAAATTTGTGTAAATAATTAGTGATTTTTTGCATAACTACTCGTGTGTTAGGTAGCGAAATCCCAGAGAATTTGATTGATAATCTATAAACCCATTTAATCACATCGAACGGTGAGAACCTAGGGTAACAGACTAATGGTTATCGAATCGTGCAAAGTGCTAAACTACAAATATATATACAATAGAGAAAGTTACAATGAAGTCACCTTCACAAGAATCAGTATTCTCTCAATTAATTTCAAATGCTTACCCTCAATTTTATTATGCATGCTAGAGTATCTCTAGCAGGAAAGGGGAATTTAGTGTGAGTTTTACCTTAGTACAACACATGAAGCTAGAATATCTCTCTATCCATCCATGAGAATAACTAAACATGTTTAAAATATACAATGGGTGTTTATATGATTAGAAGATACGAGGATGATGGCATGTTGCTACATACTTAGTTGTTTGTCAGCATTTGATTCAAGAAGATGATGAGTATGAACATGCAACAGAGGAATGGCTCTTTCTTAGAATACAGTTATTCTCCATTGAGATGGGATGAAAAAATAAAATCCTTCGCTCTAGCCGGGGAAAATATCAACGCTAAGCCTGCCATTATTATTGTTGGTTTGGAAATAGAATTGCAACAACCTCCGGAATCTGGCTCCCTTACCATTAAGCTTCTTTAATGCTGCAACAATCTAGACTCTAAAAAAACCTCTCAAAACAACCTAGACTATGAGAACAACCTAGCTGCAACAATTTGATGTACACTAAGCATAGACTTTAGAGAAAAACGCAACGTCAGTCTATAGTCAGCAAGTTGTAACCAGGGCTGGGTAATAGATAAAACCGAAATTTTAAGAAATGGTCGGTTGATTCACAAGCCTCTTTAGGGAATTTTATAATATTATTCCTTTTTTAAAAAAACCTATAAAAATCAAATTTTATATTTTTTACAAGTAAATTTTGTTGATCACTTCTCTAACGTGTTAGAGGCTTCTTAGGCTCTTATCTCTTCACTCTCTTGTGTTTGTCGATATTCTGCGTCCTGGTTTGTTTAGACTTCTCTCTAGTTACACAAAGGATGTTGAGCCTCCGTCTCCTATGCCATGCCGGTGTCGTAAGACTTTTACAACTAGTTCAATTGGTTCTCTCACTGCATCCTTTTGCCTTACATTTGGACTTCTGTTGCTTTCATCACTAGCAGATTGTGTTTTTCAGTGACAACATCCATAATTGCCAATTCTACTCTCTTTACCATAGGAGGTTTATCTAAGTTTAAGCGTTTTCAGCACCCTTCTTTTTCCATAGTTTCTTACCAACCCCTTCCATTAATCATGCCTGATCAACACATGAGACAAAAACGTAACTCCTAGACCAAAAGCGCAGGGGGTTCAAAGGATCACTCCAGGGCTCAAGCTATTGCACAAAGATTTCATTAGCACAACCATGAAGACATTCAACATGCGGTGAACTAGGTTACCATTGAAGCCCAGCATGAAAGAAATGAGCACACTGATGAGGAAATCCTTTCCTCAGTGGTTGAGTGGCATCTAGATCAGGTCCACACTTGTGATTGAAAAAACTAGTATGTTTTTATTGTAGAACTATATTAGCACATTAAAACTCTTATTAGTAAAGATCACAAAGACAAAGATGACACTAAACAAAAGCTCTCTTTTCAACTCAATGCTACTCAAGAGGAGAACCTAGCAATATCTCTTGAGAATAGACACATGGGTCTCTAGCTAACACGAATATATGCCATCATCTCAAAATAAAAAGACCATTCTTCAACAAGCACACTGAGTTCTACTTAGGTGTTTCATGGCTCTCCTTTTTCTACACAACAATGCTCTTAGTTGCGCATATAGGCTTACTACTTAGGGAATTGAAACAACCTAACTGTCATTTTGATGATCTTATGTTTAAATATATTCATGTTAGTACCGGGAAAAATGTAAAGACATGCTGAGAGGAAAAAATAAATTAATACTTTATGAAATTTTGAACAAAAATCTATTTTTCGGTAATGTACATGTTATGTTATCTCTGGCATGGTAAATAAATTCCTAACTTTATCCCCAAAAAAAGCCATCATTCCACCACTATCTCTACTTGCCTTGAACGAAAAGGGTCATTCCACCATATCTTTTTGTCGAACCTTACCACCCAAAAATACGGTAATTCCACCATCTCTATCTCTACTTGCATTGAACAAAACAACTATTTTGTCGAATCTTACCACCCAAAAAAAGGGTCATTCCACCGTATCTTTTTGTCGAACCTTACCACCCAAAAATACGGTAATTCCACCATCTCTATATGCGTGTGATGATTTTGAATGGTTAAATAAATTTTTTATAATTTAGAAAAGAATTGTTAAATATTTTTTTTATAATTTAGAAAAGAAAACACAAACGAAAGTGTTAAATTTATAATTTCACCGTGCGCGCCGGTCAGCAGTCGAACGGAATGTGAAAACCACCCAGCAGCAAACCTAAACCGCCAGGAAGATATCGCACCGCTTTTGGCATAAAACTGTTTCTGTATGATGGTGCTCCGATGCTGACATCTGGACAGCGTGACATCATCACCTGACATCCATCGGAAGGTAACTTTCGGTCTTCTCACCCTGACCGATATGCGTCCGATTGAAGTGCTTTCCGTATGATGGTGCTCCGATGCTGACATCTGGACAGACGTGACATCATCACCTGACATCCATCGGAAGGTAACTTTCGGTCTTCTCACCCTGGCCGATATGCGTCCGATTGAAGTGCATCCTCTCCGCCGTTCGATCTCCAGGAAAGGTCTCCGCCGTTTACACTCTCCAAAGTACGTACGGGGCCTGTTAAAAATTAATGAACCGTGGACCATCCCATACCTTAAGATTAATACAGTTTCATATGTTTGGTAATGTTCTTTTAATATTTCTTACGGCGAATTAAATAGGATTATTGGTAAGTTTTTTTTTTTTTTTAATATATGTTTTAAAAAATCGTTGACCCCATTTTTGTTATGTAAAAAAACGCACGGGGATTGTAACTATGTTATGTAATCGCATATGAAAAAAACAGTGCGACCCCTGCAGCGCGAAAAGGAGAGGGGAAGAAAGCACAGAAGTGCGGGTGATTTTTTTTTGTAATGTTATGTAATTTTTGTGTGGTTCATTGTCTGAATATGCAATGAAAACACACAGCAGTGTGTAAGAAAAAAAAAAAAAACAGAGGAGCAAATGAAGACCATGGTGAAAATGCAGCAGGGTAAAGTTTTTGGTTTGTAATGTAAGAAGTAAAAATTGCACAGTAGTGCAGGAGAAGGAGGAAAAGTAAATGAAGAAAACCAGTGGACAGTTTTGTTGAAAACCATGAATTGTTTCACACAGGTGAAAAGGTAAATCTGTAAGTTCCTGTAAGTTTTGTTTTCACACAGCAGTGAATGTAAATGAAATATTTACACACAGTGGTGTAAAATTTCATAGGAGGCAGATTAAGTTTTGTGAAAATGTTTTGGTGAATCCCTCTGAGTGAAAGAGGATGAATATCTAAGTGTTTTTGTTTAATGAATAGAAATCATTTTATGGTGGAGAAATACTTTGTGCTCTGTAATTATTTTTAAAAGACTTCTCTGTGTAAAAGATCTTGGTGTAAAAGAAAACAGAGCATTGACTCCGTGTTTTTATTTTGTGGTTTTGGTATTTACCCATTGCAAACAAAAAAAATAACCAACAGAAAGCCCCTTCGTTCCTTATCGTCAAATCCAATTTTGATAGAAAAAATGTATATCTTTAACTTAGTCTCAAACTTCACTGAGAGAAACAACTACAACGTTTGGTTTTGGCGCGATTAATAAATAGCCGTTAAGATGGATCTCTGTAACGTGGGATAAAATGGCAAAACGCAGAGAAAATGCAATTAAGAGACAGAATAGTTGAATTCTCCCTATTGCAATATAAGGAGTGCAAAAGAACTGAATGCGTACTGCAACTTAAATCCGGCAATTCAATCTACGTAATCTTTAAATCCGGCAATTCAATCTACGTAATCGTTAGAAACTGATCAATATTAGCTGTGTTTACTTCTGGAAATGGGTACACTGGAATCGATAACAAAGGCAGTGTAAAAAGTGGCGAACATCATATTATAGTCGTGAGGGGCGTAAGCATAAGTTCAATACATGAGTTTGGTGTTGAATAGCTGATTAGCTTAATCTGGGAAATATATTCTGTCCCGGAGCCAAGATACCCTTTGGATCGAACAGTCTCTTTCTCTTTACAAATCGCTTCCACCGCTGTTCTCCGAAATGCTTCTCCCATTCTGTCTGAGTTTTATGACGAGCAAGATATTGTTTCACAGGGATACCATTTGCTCTGCAAGCCTCAAGAACGGCGTTATTCTGATCGAGGACAACCGGGAGAGGAGGCCCCTTTGGATAAGGTTTGTTGAAACGGAGGAGCGAAACCACGTAGAAGATATCCTCGTCGGGAGTAACAGCGGACGTGCGAGAATCCCACCTGGACATGGCAACACAGATGTGCACGTAAGCTTATAACTAGGTTACAACACCACATATGAAAAAAATTGTTCATTGACAGAATTTGGGTGGCGTCAAACTCACAAGGTTCTGTTGACAGGATACACGAGCATTAATCCATCCACTCCTTTTATGAGTATCTTTTTGAAGATCTTGGAATCAAATTCTACCATTTTGCTCTTAGGCACGAAGAGATCGAGCCACGCGTGAGGCGCATACCAGATACCGCTTTCTCTCACTGCTATTTCTTGTGGGTGTACACGATAGAGAAAATCGAAGTATGAAAGGTCCTTGCTGAATTGTAAGCCTTTAATGAAGCCAAGCTTCGAAAGAAAGGATTCGATTATCTGCACACCGCCGGGCAATTATGATAAGCAATTAACATATGCCTTGAACAGTAGCGTGCAATAGATGTAATGAATTTAGAGGATCAGGGAACATGTGAAATAAAACATTTTCCAAAGGGTAACCTTATCGATGTCCATTCCAGGGTCGTAGTAGCGGGCAACCTCAATAGCGTACAGCAGCGGACCAGCTGTGGATGGAATGAGAGACGTATCGAAGGATTGGTTCTGCAGAAAAGGTATGGAAGGCCAGCCATTGATTGAATCATTGGCGTTAACCACAACAACTCCTTCGATGAAATCGAATGTCTGTTCAGGTGGCAGAGAAATGAGGAGCTCCTGGTCGTTCATGAAGTCTTGGAGTTTCCAGTACACCAATCTTATCCATCTCGCCTGGACAAATCATATTATATCACTTTACATTAGCGTAGGAAAGAATTCTTACATGTATATATTCTTCGTTATGAAAATTTTCTAAGTACAAAACTAAGATTCCTGAGTTCGAATCTAATCATAATTAGTATTTTTTTTATCTGAAGTGTGATAAGAAACGCGAAAGATGACTTAGCGGGTTTGATTTGGAAAATGCGAAAGTTCGAGAAGTGATGAGGGAAAACAATTTTAAGATTGCCAGCGTAGAATAAAAAAGGTCATTTCGTACCCTCTGAGGAGCACGTTCAAGAATGATTCTTGCTTTAGTAATCACTCCAAATTGACCCAATCCTCCAAGTGCACCAAAATAGAGATCAGGATGCTTCTGTTCACTGCACGTTATGATATTCCCTTTACCTGTAACGTCACGTAACATCAAAGCGCTTGAAATTTTAGCTGAAGTTAACGAGATCAAATAAATTATATATCCTTCACCATAGTGAATAAGATGGGTGAGTGAATATTGCAAACAAAGCTTTGAGGTTGACTTCGTAATAACCTGTAACAATTTCTAGCTGCAAGACATTGCTAATTTGCGGGCCGAAACGAAACGTCTGCCCACTTATTCCAGCATTCGACAGAGTCCCCCCAATGGAAAGATCAATATAATCAGTCCATGAGCGAGGAGCAAGTCCTACAGCCTCTGACGCAGCCCTCAGTACATCAACCCAAAACTCACCCGCCATGGCCTCTAGATAGGGAATATCTACGCCGCTTTCGTAAGTAGTAACGATTCCTGTGAGTGAAGTCATGTTCACCACAATTCCATTCAATGCCATAGCCTGCCCACCGAGGGAGTGGCCATTCCCTCTCGCTGCCACCGTTAAATTGGGAGACGTAGCTGCTATCCTTATCAGCTTACTGATATCGTTCGCTGATGCTGGAGAGAGAACAGCAGCGGGCTTGTTGTGATATATGCCTCCAAAATCCTTAGATGCCTCTTGTATCGAAGGTCCCTTGAATATTATAGGACCCTCGAATTCTGCTGCTTCAAGCCGTTGGCATAATTTCTTATCGAGGTGGCCAGAGATTACACAATCTGCATATATGTCATCCCCTCTTAATCTCTTCAATAACGAAACCAACAAAAAAAGGACCAGCCACCTCATCTTCATCACTGATATTGCTCACGACACAAATAACACAAGGACCACTGATATTGCTCACGACACAAATAACTGTAGTACACAGCTGCTCATATTTATAGCATAGCAACCAAATTCACCCGAATCATGCAAAAAAAAATCGGGAATTCGACAATACGATTCTACAGAGGGTACGAAATGACCTTTTCTACTCTACGCTGGCAATCTTAAAATTGTTTTCCCCCATCATTTTCTCGAACTTTCGCATTTTCCAAATCATAGCTACCAAATTCGCCCGAATCATGCAAAAAAATCGGGAATTCGGCAATACGATTCGAATGGCGTATTCTTCGATGAAATTTGATTCGTCCAGGTTGTTGGTTATTTGAATACGTGCACGGTGTTGTTTTATAAAGAGTTCTGAGTGCTAGACTTTCTGGAGGACTTGAAACGATTTGCTGGATTTTGTAGCGACACGAAATTGTTAGGTATGCTTTGGCTTTGTGAAGAGATGACTTGACTTTTGGCTTTGTGAAGAGATGACTCTGCTGAGAATGAGTGGGCATACAATGTTAAGGTCTGTGTATATAATGATGTGTTTTTAAAAGTTAAAAGAAAACGAGAAATAATTTTTAATATGGAATTTATTTTATTTTATTTCATTTTTTATTTTTTATTTTTTAATTTATTTTAGAATGTAGTCAACTGATAATGCCAGTAACGTAATGCTTTTGATAATGCCAGTAACATATTCAAATTGCAGAGCGTTTAGTGGAAAGTGCCTGTACCAGTTAAGTAGCATGCTAGCTGGTTTGTCAGCTTGCATGTGGAAAGAGTATATTAAATTTCTCTTTTGCTTTTTTTAAGCTCGAAGAGTTAACTAATCAAATTTTAGGTCAACCGTGAATCTGGAAAGATTTCCTCAGCATCCGCGTCTGTTTAAGTATTTGATTATGAAGTAAATTAATAAACCTGTATTGTCAATTAGTCTAAAACTCCATATTAAATTTGTATTAATTTTTCCTTTCTTAGGATTTAAGAAATCAATTTTTTCGACATTTTGATAGATTTTATGCATCTTGATAAATTTAAAATTTTGATAGATTTTATATGTATGTTGATAGATTTATGTATCTCTATATTTTTAAAACGAAAACATCTTCAATATTAAAAATTTTCCATCTATGAATTTCAGATAATCTTTTTTGGCTTAAAAATAAATAAAATCCATACAAAAAATTTAACCCATTTGAATTCAAATTTATCCTCGTCAAGGACTTTGATCGAGAGTTTCGAGTTTTTTCTCTTTTCAATTTCTTCGAAATTGCAATTTCTATAACTACTCCGGGTATTTTAATTATTGTTTTCTTCGAAATTGCAATTTTCTGTATCTACTCCGGGTATTTTAATTATTGTTTTAGTTGTTTAGAAAGACAATAAAAGATTGTGCATTTCATTGTAAATTCAAGTTTGCTATGGAACTTACGAGTTACCATGCATTATATTTAGAAATTATACGTTTTATTTTAATTGGTTTATTTTGTAGTTGTGGTATGATTGTAAATTTAACTTTGCTATGGAACTTACGAGTTACCATGCATTATATTCAGAAATTATACGTTTTATTTTAATTGGTTTATTTTGTAGGTGTATTGTCACTTTTGTAGATGTATAAACAATACAAGTTTGACCAGATTCTATAAATTTAGTGGTAAAGTGATTAAAACTATTTGTAAGAAAGTAGATATATTTGAAAGAAATTAAGTATGCTGGTAGAAAAGTAAACAGGTTTGTAAGAAATTAACCATGTTTATGGAAAAGCAAACAATTTTGCAAGAAATTAAGTATGCTTGTTGCAAAGTAAACATGTTTATAGGAAGCTAAAGACATTTGTAGGAAATAAAATGAGTAATTTTTGCCAAGATCATTAATGTTTTTACTCAAACCAACAAATGCAATTATACATTGGGCACATATATTGAACATCACAAATGAATGCAAACCAATCTGAAATGCACATATGTCAAATTAGAAATAAATATGAATCATCAATTCCATCATTAAATTGATAAATGCAAAAAAAAAATTAAAAATCACACAACCATAAATTAACTACAATTTTAAATAAAATAAAATCTACTTGAATAACTAAGCAATTGGATTGTAGAATTATATGAGCGGAAGGGAGCAGTGGTGGGCTTTTGTAAACCCTAGTTATGGTGGTAAGGGATTTGGGCATGTTAATCTTTATTGCTTTTTCTCCATGGCCGAATTTTTTCTAATTTTTCTAAGTGAGGCTCATATCTCTCAATTATTTTGGTAACTTTGTGTCTATTATCCACATGTGGTTCAATCTTTTCTTTGTTTGGACAGCTATAGGTTCCCTATCCCTTCGTCTCTAGCTGTTGGTGATTTCATGGTATTTTGATTCGTATGTGCTACTAAGGTTGTATGGAGTTGGAAATAGTTGATTACGAACCCTTGCCTTCCTCGTGTTCATGCATCTTGTAGATTTCGTTGGCGGGTCAAAATATTCTCTGTCTCTTGTGGTTACTTTGCCTCTTGCTACAAGTGTTTGTGGTTCTTGGTGAGCTCCAGTATTGTAGCAATAATGCTACAACTCCTGAGGATTCCTGTCTCTCATTTTATCAACCCGGTTGTTCGTACAAACTTGGAAGCGACGGTGCTATATGCACAAGTACTAGCTCTTGTCGCAGCTGTCACTTGGTTAGCTGGCACAAGTCCGATAGGGCTCAAGCCAACTTCTATAGGCTCACAGAAGAAGTTTTATCAATGATGGACGAAAGCTAGCTCAAAGGAGACTAAGCTAATTGACAAAAATGAACTAAAAGTAATTCAACGCATGTAACCCTAGGAAACCCTAATTTGACTAGTCTAATCTCTATAATGCAATAAGGATGAGTAATACTTCTACCAATGCTGCTACTACATCTAACAAGTGGAAATGCATGAATCTAAACTACTGACATTATCAAGGACATGTTTTTATACTTTTTCATTAAGTAGGTGGAGTGATTGTGTTTTGTTTACTTATTAGGGTTTGATTGTGCAGATTGGATGGAGAATGAAGGAAAGCGTGGGACAGGTTGGGGAGGCTAGGTGAGGTCCCTATGAACCCTTGGCATCCATCCACAGAGGCTTCCCACATGCAGAAGCTCAGCAACCGCGTGAAAGACCTCCTACAGGATGTCTGCAGGGGATTCTACAGGAAACTAGGGTTTTCTACAGGATGTCTCTGAATTGCTACAGGGTGGTCTACCGTGGAGGACTGAGGTGAGGGAAAGGTGATGGACGGGTAGGAAGGGATGTGAGAGATAGGGATCAGGCTGTTGATGGCTCAGGAATGGAAGGATGAGATGGGAAACAGGTGTAGGGAGCGTGTTGGAGTGATGGACGTGGAAGGCCAAGGAATGAGGCTACGTGAGAATTAGGAAATGTTTAGGAAAGGGCAGAACGCAGTGTAAGGCAAAGAAACGTGGTTGCATGCAAGGTTAAAATAGAAAGGAAGGCAATGAACGAGATAGAAAAGAGTGTAAATGAAACAAATGACCAAAACTGTTTATCAAACCGGAAATGCATCAACCTTCACTAAGTGTACCGTGATTTTATTGAACAATGATCCAAAACGCAAGGAGAAATACATATGGGACTGTGATGAAGAGATGTATGGTTCGTGTAAATGACAAGGAAGCATCTAAATCCAAATCATAACTGTATCAACCAAATTCATGCGTGTTTTTGGTGGTCTGCTATGGACTGCACCCCAATCTTCAAACGAGATGGCAGTGAGCCTTAACAAACGATTTTGCTGGAGCTCCAATGGATGTCATGTATCATTTGCTACACTAAACAAGTGAAAGTAATTGTACCATAAACAAAATCTATCTAACTCATAAGAAAATCGAATTACAAGACTGCCATTCAAATTGCATGTGCAAATGAAACTTAAAGTGCTAGAAATGAAATAGAAACAATACTACAACAGAGGGGATCTATGGCTCTCAGGTTGGGCCCTAACCTGAGAGCTATAGTCTCCTAATAAAACTCAGGAATAGCTCACAAACTGTCTTCTTTATTCATAATTCAACGTTATGCCAAACTGGCTTACAGCAAAAGAAAACAAAACTGGACTGCTTCCAAAAGTATATGATAACCCAAAAGATTCAACAACCTATCTAAGGCTAAGGCCTCCATATTTATACAAAAAATGATGATCCGCCAAGTAGCCTTGATTCTAGGAGCTCGGCTGTCCAACTGAAGTTTAACTACGGATTTGTGAGGCAGTCAAAACTGCTGTTCTGGTAGAACAGTTGATGA
>APFE030455683.1:22965-58681 GCA_000404065.3 Pinus taeda | reverse complement strand
CCAACTGAAGTGTAACTGCGGCTTTGTGAGGCAGTCAACAGTTGATGACTATTGTTCCTGTAGGACAGCTGGCTACTTCTGAGGCTCGGAGGGGAGATTGATTGGAGCTCGGAGTTCTCGGTGGGAATCACGAGGAATGTCCCAATACTGTGGACATCCTTCCACAAAATCAGCAGTGCCGCCTTATGTCTCCTCACTCCTTTTACGTTGTCTTTTGTTCCCCTTTTTTAATGCCAAAACCTGGAATCACAATGCATTAGTCACGTGGATAAAGTGTCTAACCTTCCTCCTACAAACAACATGAAATAACTAAGAAATGCATGCATAAGCAAATAAAGATGAATGGTTTGAGCAAGTAAAGTAGGCCAAAATGAGCCCGAATTGTACCAAAATTGGGGCTCATCAGTTCTCCTGACTTTGGTATCACGAATTTCCTGGATAAGGTGGTTTCTAGTGGTGAACATGATGGCTTCGACAACCAGTTCCCTTACAGCCTTGAGGTGGACACATGAAAGGTTTCAGAGGGTTGGAGCCTCTGGACTCTGTGTCTGGTTCAGGGCGTGGGTCCTTCTTGACCAATATCCCTTTCTAATTTTCTACTCTGTAACCCCAATCTAGTTGATTTAGGTTAGTTCTTTTCCTCTACTCTTCTTGATGTGGTGGGTTTATCCCAAGGGTTTTGTCAAGCAGGATAAAATCAAGCATCAATTCCCCCCATATGTCAATCTTTTACACTTCCCAGAACTTCTAGGGTCTGGCTCAATTATTCTGACCGTAGTACATAGCAATGATCCTTTGGATCAACCTCCTCCCTCTATGGGTTTTTGATCTAGGTCTTTGCAGGTTTTCTTATGTAAAAATACCAACCATAATATCATTGGTTCGGTTAAGAAGCCCCATTGTGTCAAGAAATACAAGTGTTTGAAGCTATGATTGGTCCTGGGTGATGATATTAAAATGGACATGGTCACTATTGTGGTGGAAAAATCGTTGGTTGGTCAAGTTTAGGGCCAGCGTTTCTTAGTACAAAACCTTAGGGACATCTCCCCTCATGTGAAGGTTCCTTCGAGTATTACTGTTTGTCTAAGGGGTGCATTCACCTCAAATTTGAGGATGTTGAAGTTGCTGTCTAATATTGTTTAAATTCTGGTCACTTCTATTTGACAATTCTATTTGACACTTCTATTTGATTCTTCTCTAGTCATAGCATGTAATATTATACCTTTGTTCCTTTTGTGTTTTATATCACATGTTTTCCTCGATTCCTCTCTAGGCTTTCTCAAGTATTCTCGACCTCCATCCACATGTTTAGTGATCATTTTCCTAGGTGATTGGAGACCTCCCTTCTCCAATCATTTCTCCATCCTCCTCTCCCTCCTACACTTCTTGGGGTGGATCTTCCTCCTATAATTTGTATCCTCATTGTAAAGGACTATCCCGGAATTGTGCCATTATGGGTTTGGGTTAATTACATATTTCTTGTTCTAAATAGTGGCGGTGGGGGAGAGAATCAAACTTGACAAAATCTGTGGAGCATGCGAAGGTAGACACAGTTGTTGGGTGACAAACTTTGATTCAAGGGACCCTTAGATATTTCATTACACCTATAAAAGTGTTTAAATGAAAATCATATCTTTTAATATGAAAAGTGGTTGTACAAGTTAAGTCACATGCTAGATGTTTTGTTCACTTTCATTTCATATAGAAACTTTGTCTCACCATTAGGGATAAAATTTGACAAGAAAATTTCTCGTCATGGGGTGATTTTCTCCTCAAATACAAGTACGAAATTTGTAAAGCCATCAAGTTCTTTTGTTGAAACTGTGAATATTGGTGGGGATATGTAAAAACCATCAAATTCGATGGGTGTGTCAATTTTGAAATTTGAAATTCCAACCCTTGCTCATCCTTATCAAATGAATGGAAGTTGGTTGCTTCTCTTCTCGATCACATCAAAGTTAGGACCAACCTACTCAGTGTTTGTTTCCACTTTCCATTCTACTAGAGAAGCCTTTATTTCTAAAGGGAAAGCCTACAAATCTCACTCTTTTGATGCCTTTTTTGATTCTTCAATAAGAGAACATGAAACACTCTTATATCTTGGTGTTCTTAATACTATAAATGCTTCTAAGAAAGCCATAGCAGCCCAACAACAACCAAATTCAAGGAATCCTAAGAAGAAGCATCCTAAAAAAATGCTCTTAAACCAAACAAGGGTCATAAGCAATTTGAGTCTCAAAATGAAAAAGCAATTCAACAAAATGATAAGGAAAATAAAAACAAAGGGAAGAAGGTTGATAGCCATTGTAAGTTTTGTAATCGTGATGGCCACTTAGAATCCAATTGCTTGAAGGATATGGAATCCTTGGAAGTAGCAATGAAGAAGCATAACATCCATTTGGAGCACTCTTCAACTTCAACTTCAACTTCATCTTTAGGAATAACACTTTATACATGTGGTTGTGTTGATGGTGCTGGACCGACCAACATGTCAAGTGGATCTCCTTGCTAAGAAGTCCCAATTAAACCTCAGACCGTTTGGTGTAGGAGTCCCAACAATGGGTCGTAAGGTAATGCCTTGACCACGATGTCGCATAGAGGTAAGTAAGATAACTCTGTCATTAGCAAGGGTGTGACTACTGTAGTGAGTCAAGGAAGGTGAATGAGAGCTTCTAACACATGGACGGTGAGATGAGTGTGCCCCTTTGCAACCTGTAGAAGTACTTAGCTCAGAAGGGAACACACGAGCGAAGATGCATCATAAGCCAAAAAGCAGATCATTCGACAATCCAAAGTGATGGTTAAACCAACATCAAATCTCCAACAAGATTCATATAATTGCATGCGAAGCAATTCATACACAAATATGTAAGTTAAACAACATATATTGCTAAGCAACTAGAGTAGTCTAACTACATGAACAACATATGCATGGAAATGTGATGGCTCTTATTATATAAAGAATTGTAAGTCCCAATCATACAATGCATCCATGTAAACACGTTAGCCCCAATAGTGAAGCATTACAGCCACATCCTCCTGCTCCTCCAAAGGTATGAACTAGCTCTATGCAGTGGAGAAGCCAAGGTGAATTACAATACTATCCAAGATTTCTTCAAGATAGTCTTAACAGAAGCTTCACTGACCAAAAGCCTATACAATGAGTTATGAGGGACTATTTATAGCAAAAGGTGGGGTGGCCCTTGACATTCCCCTTTATGATTGTTCAACTATCCTCATGAATCTTCACCTACTCTATGACTTTTACATTCACTATTGACACTTGACTTACACTTCACATGACTCAACATTACAGTGCACATGTACCTATGTGAACACAATGGCTTGAGCATGCCAAACTAGAGATCATTTTGACTTAGACAACTATAGAAGTCCAACTGCTCAACATCCTCATGTTGATCAATAGTAACATATTGATGCCAAGTTCTATAGTCTCTAATAGTATCCATGCGTTCTTTGGTGACCTTCGACTGAAACCTGACCTTCACTTCATAGCATCTGGGTACATTGCTCAAGCTCCTCTATCCAACTCATCTAAAAGGATGTGCATCATTGTCTTTATTGTGGTCGAACTAGCAGCATACTTGTGCATGATGTCTGCACTGATACAAAAGTTTGGGAGAGTGGCGATGTGCATCAACTTGTCAAAGTATGAGTCAATCTCTAGTCAGACCTACTTCTTGGTCTTCACCTGGGTGAGAGTCCCAAGTGACGGGATCGCATGTGTGTGCACCACAACATACATGCTCTTGAGTACTCCTACATGAGAAGCTTGTATGTTAATGATGAGTTGTGGGAGGTCGTCATAGTTATGAATCAGACTTTGGATACATGCTTTCAGCTCGACCACATTTAGCCTCATCATGCTTAGCTAGTGAGGTGGGGCTCCCTTGTACTTCATTGTCCATGTTTGCATATCATCAATAGTAGCATGTATGTTTGTTAAGATGTGTGCTCTCCTAGCACATCGCTGTTATCATCCATTGAGATGTGCGACCGCCTTGTGCGCGGTACCAAATTTGGCATACAATTCTCACATAATTGTGTAAAGGGACAATACCTCATCTAGTATTTCCTTCTTCAATTCAGCTCAGGAAGACATTGTCACCAAGTCTCCTCCTTTCTTGGCCACTTGTAGTTCCTTCGCCATTCGCTTATTCTCAACTATAATAAAACGAACACTTGATCTAGTGGCTTATGCACTCTGGTTGCATCGACCAAAGTAGCTGGATGCTTGCACACGTCAGTAACGATCACTTATTCTTCAACTTATGTAGGGGATGTTTTATCCTCTAGAGTTGACACTCTATGATACTTCACAACTCTATGTTGAGATTCAACAAATGAGATGTTGTGCGTCTCTTCCTTTGGTTGATCGCCAACGATCTTAGTGCCTCCTTGGTCATTCAAGACTTTATTTTCTTCTAGGTCCATTGAAGTAGGTGAGTCGACCTCTTTGTGGTGAGGCATTAGATCGGTGTCCTGTTCCAACTCCTGCTGCTCCATGTCTACATCAAACTATTAAAGTGAATGTTTTATCTCATGAGCAAAGTCTTGCCCCTGCGATGGTTCACCCTATTCACTTGATGCCAATTGTTCAGATGAATCAACTACCTGTATGGGCACTACTTTGTCTGTCTGCACATGATGAGCCCCTTGTTGTATATGTTGTTGTTGCACTTCCCTCTCCTATTTTCACAGCTCTTGTTCCTTTTGGAGTTGCTCTCTCATCTCATGCAACTCCTTCTCTACTTCCTCTATTCTCTTCTTATCCTTCTACCTTCGCATGATTCGCTCGTTGCGCTACTGCCTCTTTGCCTTTATAGCCATAGATGATTCCTCTATAATTGGATTTTCTTGAAACTTGCAACTTTATTCCTCGCCCATGTGATTGACAATCTTCCTATTCCCTTTCTAGTGCACTGGTATGCTTGGCTCTACTACCACTGCTACTACTGCTGGTGCTCTCTATGATGCTACTTCATACTGCTTCGCTAACCACTTCACGGCAAATCTGACTGGTTTATTGGGTCTGGAGAAACTGTAGCAATATTTCCATGGGTCCTCCTAGGCCCAATCAAATGCCCCATAGATTGCGTTGAACTGAACTCTCGTGCAATTATCCTTCACAAATCAATGTGGGTAATAAAGATTTTAGCTTCAGAGGTCGAATAGGTATTTCTTCATTATTTCTACTTCAACATCTGCTTACTTGATACTTCAGATCTCATATAACCCAATATGTAATGGAAGAGTGGGTCAAGGCAGCTTCTTCTCTTGCTACAGTCTAGTTGTCAATGTTTCCAAGATGTGATAGGTAACTTACTGCATGACAAGAACATCCAAGGAAAACTTTCACAAAACAAGCGGAGGCTTCTCCACACTAAACATTCGAATGAAAGTGTCATATGGTGAGGCATACCAATATGCAATACCTATCAAATCATACATTGTTTCCTGTGACATGCAAGGTGGATCTTGTTCGAATATCGTCTTGTACAAAGGGACAACCAAATGATAAGACAACTATGTGATTACTCCTTTGAAGTTGTATTCAGACAACAATTTGAAATATGTGTTCAAAGCAGTCTCCGCTAGTAACCATACCCACTCCAATCTTTGGAACTCGTGTCGGTAATAGAGTGCATCTAGGATGTAGGAAGACATGTAATTCTTTGCATGCATACTGTTGGGTGACTATTGAGCCTTCGTGACTTGCTCCTTCAACTGATGAGCCAATATGTCGAACTATTTACATGGTTTTCCTTCTCTAGCCACTTGGTCCAGTACAACCACCAAATTCCGTGGGAAGGTTTTCGTGCTTGCTTGGCCATATAGTTGGCAAGAAAATATGATCAAGTATTTGGTATTCGTTCCTCAGTATATTTGTCTTATAGACCTGGTTGTCTGTCATCCTGAAACGAGCTGGCCCCTTTACCCAATCCTTTAAAATGTCTCTGGAGTTAGCATTATTGTTGGGTAAGCTGAATGGAGTCTCCATGAGAGTCATTCACTTTGACATCTGATACACCTCATCATAGTCATGTTCCTAGAAGGTCGCAAGCTTCGTCTCACTAACAGTACTCAAGATCATCGTCTCGGGATCAGTGTGAGACACAATCGAGTGTATCATGTCCGATGGGAACACAGGATATCTATAGGAAATCTGGTACAAGTTGGACTTATGAATGTTCGTCTACACCTGACAGTCTTCGAGGTGCTCCCCAAAAGTGCCTGCAAATGTTTCATTGACTTCTTGCCACTTCAGTTTGATGTCCTTATCTACATACAACTTTGTATCTTTGTAGATCGACAAACTAGAGAACATTTTCTCAACTGCTGCTCCAAGTGCATTTCCATCAGTGTCCTGAGATCCTATTCTCTTGGAAGCCATTGAGATAGATGAACACCTGAAATATCTGGAGACAAGAAACATGCATGGCAAGAAATATGACAGCAATAACAAGCAAATGCTTGGGAAAAACATAGCACATACCTGGGCAACTAGTGAGCAAGATTGCGTAATTTCTTCTAAGAGGCTAGGTGACTAGCTTCTAGAACTATGCAAAAGGTAGTCTAGATTGTCTAGGAGGCAGGATTGGCTACTGGATATGCACCATGCCCAATCTAGACTTACTGCTGGCTGCTGGGATTTCGCAATACGAAATTCCAGCTGGTAAGGAGTGTATGCCTAGGGATAGATTTGTGCAATTTCCTGGGCCAATAGTCATTGTCGTCTAGAAATGTGCAAAATAGTAATGGAGGCTAGTGTTGGGAAAAAATGTACATTTCTAGAGAGGAAGGCAAAGCCTTCCTTCCCCAGATTGCGTAATGAAGTCTTAGTGAGGCAGAGTCTAGGCTAAGGTTGGCCTGACTCATCGACGGGAAGCTAAAAGAAAATAAGATAGTGAATGCATGGTGACACTAAGTGATAGCATAAGTGATTAATAGTGCATGCAAAACATGAATGAAATATTCAACAAAGATTTCAACATGCATGTGGGTGAAGTGGTTCATCGGTTGGGCTAACATTCGTGAAAAATAGTTTCATGCATGCAAGAGTAGTGATATAGCAACACAAACTAAAACAGAGCTATGAAAAGCTAGTATACATGTAAATAACAACAAGAGTTCAAAGAAATCAAGTAAACAACATTCATAGAAGCAAATATACAAAAAGCGATAGAAATTTTGCAAAACACAAGTTGAGGTGACTTACCATGAATAGCTAAGACATATGCATCAAAGAGTGTTGAATGTGTTGTGGGATGTCAGACCTCTAAGATCGATGTGGCAGAATGAGCTCTGATGCATCGAATAAATAATTTCGGGCTCATGATGCGTATGCCACAAATCTAGGAAAAAGTGACACTTGGAGGGAAACTTCTAAAACAACTTTGCATGTAATGCCTGGCTACTAAAAACAGTTCCCTAGATCATGGGATGCCTTTTGCATGTTGCCTTTTACTATTCTAGGAAGAACCAGTCATGCATGAATGCAAGTCAAGTTTCCTCGGTCCCGTATGGAACTAGTCAACCGAACTCCTCATGCATGCAGCTACTAAACTACTTGAGAAAAATATGCATTTCTAGCTGGGAGCTGGGCTAACTACCTAGGAGGTTTGCGCAATTTCTAGGTACAACAGCTAACTACTACCCAGATTTGCGCAAATTCAAGGCTGGGAAACCCTGCTAGGGAAATTTGCGCAAATCCTGGTGGGAGCGCTGACTGCCAGGGCGTAATCCTAGAGCCTAGGAGGCTGCCAGAGAGGATTGCATAATTTCTGGAGGGAATGCTAGTTTCCCTCTAGAAATGCACAATTTTCAAGGGGAAGCTACTTAACTTGCGGGTAGACCTGGTCCAGGTGAACAACCTATGAGGGGAACAGATCAAGTTGTGCTTGATAGGCTGCCTTTGTGCATGAAAAACATTGAATCTTGTGTACTTGACAAAGCAACACAGAGTGCTATGAATGGTTCGTAGGGAGTCTCCAAAATGGGCTAAGGAAAAATTTTGGAGGGTGGGTGTAGCCACTAAAACACTTGGCAACACGTTGGTAGAACTCTAGCTCTTTGAATGGACCTTTTTCGTGAAAAACAAGTCTAACACCTTCGAAAGTATTGTTTAGTTTTTAGTTCATCTTGGTTTCACATTGGCTTGATTGTAAGATGTAGCATTTACTAAGCTCTTGTTTGATTGACACACATTCCAATCTAAGGCAACACAGTTGTTTCGAGTGGGGTTGAGGGGTATATAGGTGCATAAGTAGTATAGTCGTCAGAGTCTTAGTTTCATCTCTGGTGTTGCTCCACTACCAGCAAGCCTAGATAATACCCCATTGGAGTCACATAGGAACACAAGAATGGCTCTGCTGCTAGTGAGCCTACTCAGTACCTCAGCAGAATTATTTCTATCACTTCCCTGTACAGGAAGCCTTTCTCTACTTTTTCCTTATTCATTTTTTTCATTTTGAATTTTTTGAGTTTTCATTTTTTCATTTTTGATTTTTTCAACTGTGCATAGCACTTATTCATTTTAGAGGCGAAAGAGGGATCCCGACTTATTGAGAGCAGAACATGTTGTTCTAGCAGAGAAGTAGTTTATGTACCCCTAACATGATTTTTAAGGTTTTTCCCCTCAACTTACTCTAGTTGACTAAGATGACAAGGTTTAATCTAAAAACAACCCACTAGAGAAGGTGACACTCGTTAGCGCGCAAGTCTTGTGTTTTCACTGAGGTTCATTTCGAATAGTACACATTTTCCTTCGACATATCATGGACTGAAAGTAACAAGTTCTTCATATAGAGGAAAGATGACAAATAACCATGTAGTGATAGTTGGACAAGCCCTTTTCTACTTCACCCAACTCATTTGAAGAGTCATACATGGTTTCATGCAAAACTAGCCTACGAACTAACAAACATCAAAGCGAAGAAAATGAAGAATCAAAAGTGAAAGAAAATCAAGTAAGAAAACAAGCAAGTAGAAAAACAAGAAAACAAAGCTAATAAGCAAAGAATCATGCAAGCAAACTGATTGAAATCAAACACTACTCCTACTCCTACACTAACGGTGCATGGGCCTGATCATGTCAAGCGATATTTCCAATGTAGCCACCAATGCATTGGTAGACCCATGTTGGTGAAGACTTGGTTTGTGAATAACCCAGCTATGTGAACCATAAAGTAAGAAAGATATAACAATGAAGACAACCACACTTCGTGCTTAAGAGTGTCCGCAGGACACAAGTGAGTTCAAGTGCATGACGAGCAGTCCTTGGACTTGTCATGGTGTTGTGTGACACTGCGTGCAACTTTGAAGCACAAACACATTCTTGACTGAGACAGGCAAGCAAACAAAAGAAACAAAGATAACTTGCATCGTACACCTGTGCTTGCAATGTAATATTGGTCCAATGCATGAGCGATGGGATCGTGCAAATCGAGTGGAGGAGATGTGAATTATGTGTGAATGGATCATCAATGCATATAGATGAGTGATGAGGAGCCTTGGGTGATTGAGCAGTTTCCTAATTGGAAGTGAGACTAACCCCAAGGGAGCAAGGACCTAACATAACCATCAGCTTGGGGTGAAGTGCCTCGACAACCTTGAGTGTTTCAACTTCATCATTGGGTACATCATCATAAACCGATGGCTTTGAAAGATCAACTCTGATAGATTCATGATCGTGATCAAATATGGAAACAAATGGATCACGACCTCCATGATAATAAAAGTCAATGAATTCATGAGCATCCTCATGATGAGATGTATCAAACAAAGGAGTAGATGAAAAGCCAACAAACTCATCCTGTATGTTTCCCGAAAAGATAGATGAAAGATCAAGTGGATTTTAAATGAATAGCCTATCCTCTCCATTGTCGAATGATGGGACAACATATGGCGAGTCCTGCGAGTGATCAATAATGGGTGCATCTATGGATGAAGACACAAATGTAAAATCATGGATGGCAGGTTCATCAAAGATGTTAGGAAAGAACGAAGTTGGATTAGACAGAAGAGGGTCATCCTTCACCAAGAGTTGATGCTCAAGATCCCACTCATACTCTTCATGAATGATAGCGCATGTTGGTTGTGCAACACCAATTTTGTTAATGGGCTATTCCTTGTTCACAATAAGCGAAGAGTCTGGAATGGAAAAACACAAGAAATCATCATCTGGAGGAACACTCGAATGCAAAGACGAAGGTCGTAAAACAAAATTCATATGAGAACTTGAAGGACTCACAATGAAATCTGCGGGAAAATTGGGTGAAGTGATTTTGGGAGGATGTGAAAATTGAAGAGGTGTGTAAGCATGATCTTCAACATCATTAGGTAGTGGTGGAGTTGTTGAATGAGAGGGAGGTGGATAGTCAGTCGAGACAGTGACCGCATCCACACGAGATTGTGCAGCTCCATTAGTGGAGAATGTGGAGTGAGGCTTGATCTCAAGCTTCTTCTTGGGACGGGAAAATTTCTTAAGGAAATACTCAAACCAGTCCCAAAGACAAGAAAATTTCATTTGGTTCCTTGGAACTTGAAACTGCAAGTCATGGAAGCACTGCCAAAAATCAATAACTGATTCATGTGGAGCCCTCCCTTAATGTAAAAGTTTTTAGTCAAGATGGTTTGGATCAAAATGATAGAATGTGTCCTCAAGGAGATCATAGAAGTGCTCAAGTGAGTGCACAGTGTGAGCCAGTAGGCTGAGTGACCATCTTCGTGGAGATTTTCAAAGTGTTCATACAAGCGGCAAGCTGGCTTGTTTTCCAAAACCACTAATCTCCCTCATGAAGCGTGGAAAGAAAGGCATGTAAGTACTCAGGCCAAACCACTTCACCTTCACCATGAAACGTGAAAGTGGACAAGATATTGAAAAACTCACCTGTGATGGAGACATCTTCACGATTCGAAAAACATAGCAGGGGGAAAGAGTGCAAGAATCCATGAAAGGTATACAAAGGTTCAAAACTAGATAAGACAACACAACTTGTAATTTGGCCCTCCTTCTACTGCCAGAAATGTTAACTGTGTTGGACCCGACAACTTGTCAAGGGGATCTCCTCAATAGGAAGTCCCAATTAGACCTCAGACCATTTGCTATAGGATTCCCAACAGTGGGTAATAAGGCAATTCCTTAACCATAATGTCACACAGAGGCAAGTAAGATAACTCTGTCAGTAGCAAGGGTGTTACTGCTGCAGTGAGTTAAGTAAGGTGAATGAGAGGTTCTAAGACATGGGGGGTGAGATGAGTGTGCCCCTTAGCAACCTGTAGCAATACTCAGCTGATAAGGGAACACATGACTGGAGATGCATCACAAGCTAGAAAGCAAATCAGTCGACAATCCAAAGTGATGGTTCAACCAACAACACATCTGTAACAAGATTCATATAATTGCATACGAAGCAGTTCATACACAAATACATAAGTTAAACAACATATATTGCTAAGCAACTGGAGCAGTCCAACTACAAGAACAACATATGCATTGAAATGTGTTGGCTCCTATTATATAAAAAAGTGTATAATACAATACATCCATGTAAACCTGATATCCCTAATAGTGAAGCATTATAGCCACATCCTCCTTCTCCTCCAAATAGATGAGCTAGCTCCGTGTAGTGGAGAAGCCAATGCACGTTACAATACTATCCAAGATTTCTTCAAGATAGTCTTAATAGAAGCTTGGCTAAATAAAAGCCTATACAATGAGTTATCAGGGACTATTTATAGCAAAGTGTGGGATGGCCCTTGACATTCCTCTTTGTGACTATTCAACTACCCCCGTGACTCTTCACCTACTTTATGACTGTTACATTCAATATTGACACTTGACTTACACTTGACATGACTCAAAATTACACTACACATGTACGCATGTGAACACAATGACTTGACCAAGCCAAACTAGACATCACTCTGACTTAGACAACTATAGAAGTCGAACTACTCAATAGCCTCTTATTGAACAAGAATAACATATTGATGACAAGCTTTGTAGTCTCTTATAGTGTCTGTGTGTTCCATTGTGACATCCATCTAAAACCTGACCTTCGCCTCCATAGCATTCGTTTACACTACTCGGGCTCCTCTGTTGAACTTGTCTGAAAGCATTCACATCATTGTCTTAAATGTGGCTGGACCAGCAACATACTTGTGCATGATGTCTACACTGATCGACAAGTTTGGGTTGGTGGCGATGCACATCAAGTCGTCGAAGTATGAGTCAAGATCTAGTCGGACCTACTTCTTGGTCTTCACCTAGGTGAGAGTCCCAAGTGATGGGATCGCATGTGTGTGCACCACAACATCCATGCTCTTGAATGCTCATACATGGGAAGCTTGTATGCTAGTGATGAGTTGCAGGAGGTCGTCATAGTTCTGTATATGACTTTGGATACGTGCTTTCAGCTCAACCTTATTTGGCGTCATCATCTTTGGAAAGTGAGGTGGGGCTCCCTTGTACTTGATCGTCCATGTTTGCATGTCATCAAAAATAGCATGTATGTTTGTCAAGACGCGTGCTATCCTATCACATCATTGCTACCATCCATTGAGATGGACGACCCCCTTGTGCACAGTACCAAAATTGGAGTACAATGCTCGCATAACTGTGTCAAGGGACAATACGTCATCTAGTATTTCCTTCTTCAATTTAGCTCGGGCAGATATTATCACCAAGTATCCTCCTTTCGTGGCCACCTATAGTTCCTTTTCCATTCGCTCATTCTCAGATATAAGTAAATGAACACTTGAGTTAGTGGCTTCAACATACACTCTGGTTGTATCGAGCAAAGCAGCTAGATTCGTGCACACATCAATAACGATCACTCGTTATTCAAATTGCGTAAGGGATTTTTGATCCTCTTGAGTTGACACTCTATGAGACTGGATTACTCTATGTTGGGATTCATCAAACGAGATGTTGTGCATATCTTCTTTCGGCTAATCACCAAGGATCTCAATGCCTCCTTGGTCATCTGAGACTTGATCTTCTTTTAGATGCATTGAGGAAGGCGAGTTGACCTCTCTGTGGTGAGGCATGAGGTCAGTGTCCTATTCCAACTCTTGTTTCTCCATGTCTGCATCCAATTGTTGAAGTGCATATTCTATCTGATGAGAAAAGTCTTTCCCCTACAATGGTTCACCCTATTCGCCTAATGCTAGTTATTCATATGAATCAACTACTTGTACAGGTGCTACTTCGTCTGTCTACACATGATGCACCCCTTGTTGTACATGTTGTTGCTGCGCTTCCCTATCCTATTTTCATAGCCCTTTTTCCTTTCAGATTTTCTCTCTCAGCTCATGTAACTCCTTCTCTGCTTCCTCCATTCTCTTCTTATCCTTTTGCCTTTACGTGATTCACTTGCCGCACTGCTGCGTCTTTGCTACAAGTGGATCTGTTCAAAACTTGCAACTTTCTTCCTCCTCCACGTGATAAAAAATCTTCCTCTTCCCTTTATCGTGCACTGGTTTGCTTGGCTCTAATACCACTACGACTACTGCTACTATTGTTTGTGCTCTGTGTGATGCTACTTCAGGCTGCTTTGCTAACCACTCCACAGTGAATCCAAATGGTTCATTGGTTTTGGAGAAATTGTAGCAATATATCCATGGGTCCTCCTTGGCCCAATCAAATGCTTTGTAGATCCAGTTGAACTAAATTCTTGTGGAGTGATCTTTCACAATGCAATGTGGGTCATACGGATTGTAACTTCGGGGGTCGAACGGGTGCTTCTTCACCAATTCTGCGTCGACATCCGCTTTTTTGATACTCTGGATTTCATCTAACCCAATCCACAATGGAAGAGTGGGTCAAGGTGCCTTCTTCTTTCGCGACAGTCTAGTTGTCAATCTTGCCAAGATGCGATAGGCTGCTTCCTACATGACAAGTACATCCAAGGAAAACTTTGGCAGAACATGTGGAGGCTTTTCCACACTAAACATTCGTATGAATGTTCTGGACGGTGAGGCATACCAATCTGAAATATCTATCAATGCCTCCATTTCTTCCTGTGACATGCATGGTGGATCTTGTTCACATATCATCTTGTACAAAGGGATGACAGAATGATCGGACAACCATGTGATTACTCCTTTGAATCTCCATTTGGACAAAAAATTTAAATATGAGTTCACAACAGTCTCCACCAGTGACCATGCCCACTCCAATCCTGGGAACTCATGTTGAGCACTGACCACGTCTAGGATGTAGGCAGACATGTAAATCTCTGCACGCATACCTCTCGGTGACTGTCTAGCCTTCATGTCTTGCTACTTCAGCTGATGAGCTAGTATGTCAGACTAGTTACATGGTTTTCCTTCTCTAACCACTTTGTCTAGTACAACCACCCAACTTTGTGGGAAGGCTTCCATGCTTGCTTGGGCATACAATCAACAAGAAATATGATCAAGTATTGGTACACCTTGTTAGGGTCCTATAATAATAGGATTCATAATTTTGAATTGGCTATGGTCAGCCTTGTAATATTGTGCATACTTTTGCTTTCTGCAAAATGTTTTCCATATTAAACATTAAAAAATGTAAAGAGAGTATGTCCTAAAAGGATAATCAGAGGACAAAAAGAAAGAAGAAGTGAAAAATATAAACCCCAAAATGAAATAAAATAGATCATGAAAATGTGCAAATTCAAGTGACATTACTTTTCTACTTCATTATGCGAAATAAGGTTATGTGCAACTTGTTAGAAATGCCATAATTGATGATGGTCAAATAGATTAATCTTGACTCATTCATGCTTTAAATTTCATGTTGATAGATAGAGAATAAAAGATCTAGCCAAACTGTTTAACCCTGGCAAATCAATAGTTAGGTAGAGAATAAAAATGGGCTCATCAGTTTAAACTGAGCCATTGGAAGTTATAAGGTTAGAATTAGATAGTTTACTTGTCAAAAGAAAAGGAAATAAAGGGTCAGCAAGCTCAAATGCACCTATTAAAATGAAGAAAAAATGTTAGGATAAATAAAGGGTAGGTAGAATAATGGTTGCAAATGCACAATGTTTCTAAGTCAAAGAGTTCATTTATCATGCTTAATATTATGTTTCATGTGTAGGAGGATTCATGAAAAAGAAAGGATATTCACAAGCTGGTTCAACTAACTTCCCCTCATTTCACTATACCCCATATGCTTATTTGCTAATTTCTCCATTATCCCTTCATCACTTATAAATCCCCTTTTTCCCCTCATTTTAACTCGTGCCCCTTGGTTTCACACATTTACGTAGTAATTACCTTTCAGAAAGCATCCCCCTACCCAAACCCCCTTTTCCCTAGTGTGAAACCCATTCCCCATTTCAAATATTAATTTTCCCCCTTATTAATTTCCCTATTTCCCTTCAAAACCCTAAAACAACCCTTTGTCCTAAGTTTTTATGCCCTTGCTTTATCTAACTAACCCCCCATTTCATATTTCACCAATACTCTTTTAATCCACCAACCCTTGGTGTAGTTAAAAAACCCCACCACATAACCCATCATCCCACTTCATAAACACCCTGCTTACGTTAAAAATCCCAACCTTATTAGTTAATTAATTACATTTCTGTGTAATGAAACCCCGAGCCCTACAAATCCCTTTCACAATTCCCTTCATCCATCTTAACCATGTGATAGTCGTCTGATCTCCTACCCCCAGATCCGACTGTGTGCATCCATAGGGTTCATTATCCGGCCGATAACAGCCCGAGAGCAAGCGAGATTCACGGTTTTGCCTACGTGTTGTTCTACTACATGGCGGCACCAGGTGAGATCGTGAGCTCATGAAAAAAATACCACTTGCCCTCCAAAAGTGGTGCAATGGCCCAAAAATCCACGTCCCTTCCCAAGCCGAAAACTTCTCACTGTTCATTCATAATTTCCACGCCAAAATGTGACCACTACCTATTAAAAGGCCAAAAAAGCTCTAAATTGCTCTTTTCTTGCGTTTTTCACTGTAAACTACTACTAACCTATTTATGTCACCCTGAACCTAAAGCGACCAAATTGACAACCATTTGTCGCCTAAAGAAGCTCTCAAAACCTAATTGAAGCAACCAGTTGACAACTGAAGCCACCATACCCTCTACAATCACCATTGAACCTAGTTTGCAAGCTAGACCATCAATTTCTAGGTATTCTTGGGAAAACCAAAATGGCCCTTCAATTTGAAAATGTACAGTTTAATTGGAAGCTTAATTAATTGAGTTGATAAAAGAAAATTCCATGAATTGTAAAAGAAACCTAGTTATACTAAAAAACCCTTCTTTTGTAGACTATAACTACTCTACCACTATACCAGAACTCCTAAACCTCACTTCCAGAACCATTGCCTAATTCATGTCTCTACACCCAATTATGGCTTTGCAAACATCCTTGGACTCGAGACCTCTGACCCCTCACCTAGACATCAACCACCTTGCATTAAGAGACAAAGATTTCCAAATAAAAGACACAACTTCCCATGCATACCTTCTAAAGCTCCACTACTAGAGTAAGGACAGATTCTTAAACTAAAATGATGACATTCACTTATGGGAGTCTAATTTTCCTAAGTATTTGTTACGAGAAGTACACCCATTACTAGATATCATCCACTTCTGTCATGCTTGCTACATTCCCAACCAAAGAGTCATTGTCACCCGTAACCAGTAAGTATTGTTTACCATCACTACAAACTCCATTAACCCAATGCTATAGGTCCAGCCAAGCCCTAACGAAACCCAATTGTCTATTGGAGACTTGTTGGACCTCTATACCAAGTTAGACCTTCCCAGAATAGCCCAAATTTTCTATACTTTCATCATTGAGGAATGTCATACTCCCACAGATAGCCCCCCTTATGCTGCCACTATTTTTTCTAAGAGAGATAGACAAATTACCACAATGCTCTCTTGCATCTTAGGATACACTACAAATGAGCATGTGGATGAGGTTTCCCTATCCTTCCTTTCCATCACTAGCCCAGGAAAGCCTCCTGCTGTTATTTACAACTATGCTCAGTTCATTGTAGACAAGATGCATGAACAGTTCACCAGATTGCCTACCGAAAGAGTGTTCAAGTACTCTTCTATATTATTTCATATGTTCTTCTATTATCAATCAGACAAATTCCCTGTCAGCATCCAGAAGTTGGCTACCAAGGGAAATCAAAGATCAGTTATTTATTGGACACCCTTGATCCAAAAGTACTCCACATAAGCACATCATTGATTCATTTGTCCATCTAGTCTTGAATATGCTAACCAGTAGCCCTCAGCCTACAATGAGCCAAGAGATCAAAAGGGTGCTATAGTTGGCCAAGTGATTGACAGTGCATGCAAAACATGAATGAAAAATTCAGCAAACAGATCAACATGTATGTGGGTGAAGTGATTCATTGGTTGGGCGAATGTTCATGCAAAACAATTTCATGCATGTGACAGCAGTGAGATAGCAACAAAAAATGAAGCAAAGATAGTATACATGTAAATATTACCAAGTGTTCAAATAAATCAAGAAAAAAAACATTCATACAAGTGAATACAAAAAAAGCAATAGAAATGCTAAAAAAGACAAGTTGAGGCCACTTACCTGTGAATAGTTGAGCTAGATGTGTCGAAGAGTCTTGGATTTGCTTTGGGATGTCAGATCTCCAAGACCAATGTGAAAGAATGAGCATTGATGCATCGCACATGCCACAAATCTAGGAAAAAGTGACACTTGGAGGGAAACTTCTAAAAATACTTTACATGTAACCCCCAGCTGCTAAAAATAGCTCCTTGAATCATGGGATGCCTTTTGGATGTTGCCTTTTGCTATTTTGGAAGAACCAATCATGCATGCATGCAAGTAGAGTTTCCTTGGTCCTAGGTGGAACTAGTCAACCAGACTAATCATGCATGCAACTGCTCAACTGCTTGAGAAAAATTTGCATTTCTGGCTCAGAGTAGGGTTGGCTACCCAAGACGTTTGTGCAATTTTTGGGCAGAGCAGCTAACTTTTGCCAGGACTTGAACAAATTCTAGGCTGAGTAGCCCTGTTGGGGAAATTTGTGCAAATCCTACTGAAAGTGTTTACTAGAAGGATTGCACAATCTTGGAGCCTAGCAGGCTACCAGAGAGGATTACGCAATCCCTAGAGGGAAGGTCGGTTTCCCTCTAGAAAGGCGCAATTTTCTAGGAAACGTTTCTCAGCCTGCAACTAGACCAACTCTGGGTGAATAGCCTGTGAGGGGAATGGATCAAGATGTGCTCGACAGGCTACATTTGTGCATGGAAAACACTAAAGCTTGTGTACTTGACAAGCAATACAATGTGTTGTGCAAGGTTGTTAGGGAGGCTCGAAAAAGGGCTAAGGAAAAATTTTGGAGGGTGGTTGTTGCCGCTAGAATAGGCTGTTAAGCATCTTGGTCTAGTCATGCACTAAATGTATCTTCCTCTTCTCATTCTCATCAGTGGCTTATTAATTCTGGAGCTTATAATCACATGGCCAAAATAAAAGCCATGTTTTCTTCTTTAAATGATTGTAAGACAAAAAAATATATATGTTGGTGATGATAGATATCTTAGTTTTGTAGGGACTGGAAGTATTCATCTAGACAATGGTAATTTAATCATGTATTATGTGTTGCCACCTTATCCTACAACCTTCTATCTGTATATCAGATAACTCATTCAGGTGAAGGTAAAATCATTGAATTTTCACCTCCTGATGTTGTAATTAAATACCTAATAGATCCTAGGCATATTTTAGCTACTAACATTGTTGATGATTCTACAATGTTGTATAAGTTTAACAACTTTGGGTCATCAACTCTTCCTGAAGTATTTTTTGCTCATAATGATGAAGTGAGAAAACTTTCGCATAAGATATTTGATCACTTAAACTATCACTCCCTTCAAAATCTACTAAACAAAATATGGTGATAGGTCTTCCTATGTTATCTTACAGAGATGGTGTTTCTTCCAGATGTGTACTTGGGAAACATCACTGGGATAGTTTTGAAAAACGTGCGTCTTGGAATGCCTCAACCCCTTTACAAATTTTGCATAGTGATTTATGTGGTCGACTTTGAGTTGTTTCATTATATGGCTACAAGTATTCTTTAACTTTCGTTGATGATTTCTCCAAATGCACTTTGGTATACTTCTTAAAACTCAAGAGTGAAGTCTTTAACATGCTCATGGCCTTTAAGGCCTTTTTTTAGAAACAATCTGGACATCAAATTCTTAAGCTAAGATATGATAATGGTGGATAATATGTTAACAAAAAATTCATCAACTTTTGTACTGAGCATGGAATTCAATTGCAATGTATTGTTCCATATACTCCATATAAAAATGGTGCTGTCAAAAGGAGAAAATTGCAGCTTAAAAGAAATGGCTAATGGTATGCTTCAATCTAAAGGATTTCATCCTAAATTTTGGGCAGAAGCAATTAACTATGCATATGACACAGTAAATCACACTATTACTAAGGTTTTAAAGAATATCACTTCAGAAGAAGCACGAGCTCAATTAAACTAGATGTAAGTCACTTTTGTGGTTTTGGAAGTGAAGCATGGGCCCATATTCCAGATAAGAAACATAAATCCTTAGAAACTAAGAATGAAAAAATTGTTTTTGTTGGATATTATAAAGATTCCAAAGGATATAGACTTCTTCAACCTAAATTCAAAATGTTATCATTAGAAGAGATGTAAAGTTTGCTGAAAATATATTGGCCTATGAGCCTAGTTCAGTGGATGTGCCACCTCTCTCTATCCCTTCTACTTCTAAAAATATTTCTTCTTTAGATGATGACAACACGGATGACAATCCTCCCCCACCTTCTCCTAATCCTCCTTCAGCTGCTTAGCTTCCAATATGGGTCTGTGGTACTCGGGATGCAGCAGGTGATCTTAGAGATCATCGTCACATAATTTCTCAATTCAATAGAGACTCTTCTTTATTGGCTCAAGATTAAACGAATTATGATACCGAAACCTTTGCAAAATCTTTAGGCCATCTAGTTTGGGACACAACTATGAATGAAGAATATCATTCAATATTGGAAAATGAAACATGGGACCTTGTTCCTCTTCCAAAGGGATGAAAACTTGTTAAATGCAAATGGGTTTATAGAACCAAGTTTGGACTAGATGTAAAAGTTGATAAACATAAAGCTCGTCTTGTTTCTAAGGGTTTTTCATAAGTTGAAGAAATTAACGATACTGAAATCTTCTCCACTCTTGCCAAAATGAACTCTATCCACCTTGTTCTTTCCCTTGCTGCCTCTTTCAAATGGGAAGTCCATCGAATGGATGTTAAATCTACCTACTTGCATGTGGACTTTCATGAAGAAATATATATGAAATAACCTACTAACTTTACAAACAGACTCAATCCTTGTATGTCGGCTTAAGAAATCCCTTTATGGTCTCAGGCAAGCCCCTCAGGCTTGATATACCAAAATGGATAGCTTTCTTTTAGATACTAGCTTTTGTAGGTGTCATTCTGACAATACTGTCTCAACAAAGAAAGTGGGTAAGTCTCTTATAATTCTTGTTCTTTATGTTGATGATGTTATCCATACTGGTAGTGATCCCAACCTTATAAACCATGTGATGTCTATGCTTAAAAATTAGTTTGAAATTACAAACTTAGGACACTTGCATTATTTTCTTGGTCTTCAAGTCTTGCAATCCAAAGAAGGTATTTCCCTTTCCTAGTCCAAGTATCCATGTGATCTTCTAAGCCACTTTCACATGGAAGATTGTAAGCCAACCCCTTCTCCCTTTCAGTCCGGAGACAAAGTTTCAGTCACTTGTACCTCCCCTGAAGATGATGCCACCTTATATCATCAACTTGTTGGAAAAATTTTGTGTCTGACCCATACCCATCCTAACGTCTCTTTTGATGTTGGCCTTATTGCTCTATTTATGCAAAAACCACATGAAGGTCATTGGAAAGAAGCTCAAAGAATACTTCCACTAGTAGAAAATGAGCAAATAGTGACTAGATGGCTAAAAATGTTAGTCACCATAGGTTTTCCAAGTGAAATACTACAAAAAATGAGCAATCTTAAGTGAATGAACTAAAAATGACAAACATAAATCACTAATTTAGTCGAGTGTTAAAATATGTGACTAGCTAATAAGTAATACAACTAAAAATGAATAACATGAATGACTAATTTAGTCTAAGAAAAAAATACAACTACCTAACAAGTACTACAATAATATGAATCCGTTTTTTATGTTAGTCATCTTAATTGTGTTAAGAAATCTAAACTTACAAGTGATAGGAGATTGAAAGGTTGTTAAAGATAAGTTGAAAGGTTTTCCTTCCCTAAATGCTTCTTCATCCTCAGATGGCGTATAGGTGTGCCAACTTTTCATTATTTATCTCTAATAATTTTTAATTTTAAAAATATATATTTTTAATAAAAAAAAATTATGTATATTTTAAAAATCTATTCATTTAATCTAATTGGATCTAGTTCCAATTTAAAATTAATTTGAAGGAAAATTTTATTTTTTAATACTATAATATCAAATAAAAGCTACTTTAACTTCATATTAACCGACTTAGATCGATCGTAACCACGTATCTATCAATTGCCGAGAGGGGTCCAATCTCTCGAGGTGTGAACTTTTTTTTCTAGTGCAAAACTTGAGGAAATGTTTGCACCTCGAGAGATTAGATTCCTCTTGGCACTTGATAGTTATAGGGTTAATATGGATCTAGGTTGGCTATATAATACTCTATAATATCTATATTTGTATTTGTGCCTCTTTCTTATTCCCTCTCTCTATCTCAGCCCCCAAACACACACACACACTCTCTCCCTCTCTCCCCCTTCTCTATCTATCTCTCTCTTCCCCTTCTCTTCCTCTCTATCTATATCATTCTCTCTATTCCCTCCCACTCTCCTCTCTCCCTTACTTCTGTACATGACTCCCTTTTCACCTTCTCTCTCTCCACCTTTATCCCTCTATGTTTTTCTTGTTCCCTCCCTCTCCTACCCCGTCCAATTCCATCTCTCTCTCCTCATCTATATCTTCTTGGCTCTCTATCCCTTATCTTCCACCTCTCTCTATCTCTCTCCCCCAAATCACTCTTTCTATCTCTCTTCCATCCAACTCTATCACTATCTCCCCCTTCCCTTTCCCTCTGCATCTCTATATCCCCATCTCTCTCCCTCCCCATTCTCTTCCTATCTCTATCCTCTCCTCTTCATTCTCTTCCCCCCTCTCCTCTCTCCCTCACTCTCTCCATATCTCCATTCTCACTCCTATCTCTCTCCACCTCTATATCTCTATGTCATTGTTCTTTTGTTCCTCTCTCTCCCACTCCAACCCCATTTCTCTCTCTCTCTCATCTCTCTTCCTTCCTCTCGCTTCCTCTCCCCCACTTCACCCTATCTCTTCCCCCATCACTCTGTCTCTCTGTCTCTCTCTCTCTCTCCGTCCTCCAAGTTTTTCACTATCTCCCTCCCTCTCTCCACCCCCTCCCCAACTCTCTCTTAAATTTGATCACATTGTATTGTGTTTAAGAAAATATCTAAATTAAAAAAACTTAATTGGTTGTAAAATATTAAACTTGTATTTTGGATAATCTTGTCAAAGAAAATAAAATAATGAAAAACTTTAAAAAAATCATGCACTATATTTAATGTATTGTATTTAGTCAATTTTCTTGCATATATAAAGAACAACGATAGATCCATCTTAGCTTAATTTTATTAAAACCTTAATTTGATTTCCATGGGAATATTTTTAGTAGTCGTGAAGATAGAGGGTGTAGATATATCTCAAATTGTAACATTTTCCCTTTTAGATTCAATTAAAAAAATGTTGTAAAATTAAATTAAAATAAAATATTTTTACTATGAAATAAGTTATGGTTTTTTGGCATGTGGTATTGATAAGTCATGGTATTGTAACAAAGATGATTTAAAAATTAATATCCATGGTAAAGCGAGGGTGAATATCCATGGTTAACAATCTTGTCATATTGTTATAAAATATTTTGATTGTGAAATAATTTATGTTTTTTGGGCGAGGTATTGATAATCCATGATATTGACCCATGGTATTGTAACAAAGGCTATTTTTTACAAGTTAATAATATCTATTTTATTGTGCGGTGAATATACAAGATTTACAAGTTAATATCCATGGTAAAGTGAGGGTGAATATGCATGGTTAACAATCTTCTCATATAGTTATAAAATATTTTTATTTGTGAAATAATTTATGTTTTTTTGGGCATGTGGTATTGATAATCCATGGTATTGACCCATGGTATTGTAACAAAGGATATTTTTTACAAGTTAATAATATCTACCATAATATGGTGGTGAATATCCACTATTTACAAGTTAATATCCATGGTAAAGTGAGGGTGAATATCCATGCTTAACAATCTTGCAATATTGTTATAAAATATTTTGATTGTGAAATAATTTATGTTTTTTGGGCATGTGGTATTGGTAATCCATGGTATTGACCCATGGTATTGTAACAAAGGCTATTTTTTACAAGCTAATAATATCTATCGTAATATGGGCATGAATATCCACAGTTAAGAATCTTGTCATATTGTTATAAAATATTTTGGTTGTGAAATAACTTATGGTTTTTGGACTTGTAGTATTCATAAACCATGGTATTGGCCCATGGTATTTTATTAAAGCCTATTCACAAGTTAATAACAAAATCAATATATAACAAATTTAATTTTATTAATTTTATTAATTTAGCTTTTTTTATTAATTTAGGTCACCTTTAAATGTTTACACTCCTCCCAATATCATTTTTAACTTCTTCTTCTTCTTTTTAATTTAGTGTCTTATGCAAAAATAACAAATTCTTATTAAAAATAAATCATTTAACCCAATTGCAATTTATATATTTTATCTTATATTATAAATATTTCTTTTATTTCTTTTTCATTTCCAGTTTAGCGTTGGATTCAAAAGAAGTAGGATTATCAACGTGATCTATGGATTTCATGGGATTTGAACCCCAGTTGGAGTTTGCATGGGAAACACCTTAGGAGACCTTAGGAGAGCATCACCGATTAGATAGAGGAAGGGCAAGGTGATTGGAAGTGGAGAGATTTTGGTAATTTTTGCATAGGTATGAATTTGGACTCAGGAGAGTTCTTCCTTTTTACTAAAGATGAATTTTGTTCTTATGGGTAAACAATTTCGAGGGTTTATATGATCAAAGCATAAATTTTATAGTTGAGGGTTTAATAATTATGATAATGCAGATCTCCATTGCGGCGAACAATTCATCAAAAGCTAGTACACAGTTCACTCATCCCTAACTTTTGTAGGGTCATAATGCATGAAATTTTGTTTTTTCTTTTCACATTTTTTTAGTGGTTGACTACCATGCCCAAATTCAAAGGCTCCAGTGATGCAAGCAAGCATTTTGTATGTCGTTATTGTACACATGAGTTCACTCCTCCCTAACTTTTCTAGTGTCAGAATGCATGAAATTTTATTTTTTATTTCCACATTTTTTTTAGTGGTTGACTACCATGCCCAAATTAAAAGGGGTCGAGTGATGCAAGCAAATTTTCTGGTAGGATGCAAATGGTAGACCTTCCTCAAACTTTGTTACATGAAACTAAAATTTCTTTTAATCATGAACATAAAATATTTTATGTTTCATCCTTAGATTCTAACCTCAATGCCTACAGTTTTAAACCATGTTACTATATTTTAAATATAATATACCTAGATTCGTTACACCTCACAACTCTCCAAAGCTTATGTTAATTTTAGATAAAAAGAAGGAATATGAATGGATTTTGCAATTTATATTCAATGCTTACAGACAATGATTGAAAATTGAAGAACCCAAATGGTCCGATAACTTTTATCCACCCATGAATTTCCAAGACCTTTGCTATTATTCTGAACCTAAACAAAGAGGGTAGATGAAGAATAGGAGCCTGGATAAGGTGGAACTTGACCTGCTTGATACTTTTCAAAAGCTAGACATGCCCTTGACTAGAAGAAGATATTGACCAATGTCATTGTAGATGTTGTTGCTGAAATTGTTTTCATTGCTACCATGCATAGGTAGACTCTATAGGCAGTTGTGTCTATCTTTTGTTCTTTATAAGAGGTAATTCGAGAGTATCTTTATCTAGTTATGAGGTAGCTTGGCAGCGTTCTTCCTCCTATTGATAATGATTATGTTGCATTGTATTTTTTTTATTGATAGCTCCTTCTATTAAATCCCCAAGCACACTTTGTCACCCATGGAAATATCCACTTATTTTAGGATGAATGAGATCGAGACCGGGCAGTTTGAGAGGAATGTTATTGTTGTAGTTGAGAGGAGTTTTGTGACATATATTGAAGGATGCACTACAACATTTTATGACATCAATCATCTCCATGCCACAGTAGCGGATCCCTATTGTACCAAGGGAGAAATGATAAAGTATTCCATTCTAAAGAATTGATATGTTGGGGATGAGGAATGTAGACGTGGGATTTCTTACAACAAGAGGTTTGTGCGATGGAGACAAATCAAGGATTTCATGGACCTGAGTAGAGATTGGCTCAACAATCACCTGGAAATACTCAAGCATTGTTTTCAAAGGCGATGATGCAACTGGAGAGTTCTATTCTGTTGTCTTGAAAAATAACTATCAATACGGGCAAAAAGATGATCCATATAGGGAAGAATTCCAGGAGTAGGATTGTTTCTAAAATTATATCTATAGGCAAGTCAAGGAACTACTATAGAGACTAAGTTCTACTAATGCAAGGGTTTTTTCACAGTGTGCTCATCGGTGACCAAGAAGCTACAAATACTTATCATTACTTTCAGGTACAATTGAGTTGCATTATAAAGTCTCTAATTTCCTTTGTTGATCATCCTTATTGTCTCCTTGTCTCTCTTAATTTTACTATGGTAGGATTGGAATAGGTTAAAAAATCAAGCATATCATTAAGTAAAATAGACACCCACATGTCACTACATGTCATTATGCATACTCTTTGTTTTTTATGGAATTAGAAGTGAGAAATATGATGTGAGCAAAACTAGAAATCCTAGAAGGCATGGTGAATCCAGTCTTAGCATGGAGATCAAAACCAAGAATCATAAAATATCAATAAATTTCTGACATAGAGTAAAAAACACAATAAAATATTCTATGCCAATGTTGTCTATTTAGTGGAAGATACTACTAATATTTCATAATTTCTAAATATGGTGGATGTCATGAAGATTCCCTCAAGAAAATTTATTGACTTGAAGACAAGATGGTCATTGCATTTACTTTGAATAGGCTAAATTTAGGTAATTAAAACAAGTTTGAAAATCACTACAAACACCACCCCTGTTTATTTTAAATAGACTAAATTTAGGTAATTAATACAAGTTTGAAAATCACTAGAAACATAACCCCCACATCATTTTATTTCCAGTTGTACAAGATAATATTGAATAAAATTATGAGAACTTCCATTTAAATTGACTGTACATAAATAACAAACAAGGTCGATGTTTTTAAAAGCTATATCCATCATTAAATACAAGATATGACAAGGATGGCTCATAATTTTAAAGACCATATCCATCACCAACTATCAGAAAAGAGTTAATGAGACGAGAAAAAGTTTGTCTTGATATAACATGTAAACATCATATTACTTATAACTCATGCATATTGTATCTTATTGTGTATATGTTAATTGTATAACTTCAATCTCGATAATTTTTTACATTTAAATTTTCAAATTTGTAGAAGTTACATTGCAGTTTCTTAAATCTGCATAAGTATAAAATATCGCAAATATGGCAGGGGAATGAGTAAGCATTTTCACACTACTTTAAAATTTCCCCTTAGTTGGTGAAGAACCAATTCAATGCTATTTTTGGTGGAGTATTAAGTTATTAATGGAAGATAAAAAAAAATAGTCTCTTAAATGACTGAAAAAAAAGGATATTTAGTATGTTATATAGAAGTTACATTTCAAATAACTATATCTACCCTGATGTAACTATGATATTCCAACTACATTTCCTATATAGAAGTTACATTTCATGTAGTTATAGAAGTTACACCTACGTGTTTTAGATAGAAGTTACATTTTACATAGCTATATCTACCCTGACATAACTATAATATTCCAATTCCATTTTTTTCACACTTTTCAACATTTTAAAAATTTGTCTACGTTAGTGTGACTATGAAGTTAAATAGCTGATATTTTTTAAGACATCTCCTATTTCCAACATTTTGAATTACTAAGAGGTATCTTGGGTACGTTTTCATTACTACCATATATCATGTTTTAAGTAGATGGTGTTTTATAATTCATCGAAGAGACTTTAGGAGCAACCTTGAATTGCATGCTTGCTTCCATTATACATCTAATATTTGCAAACCTTTTCCATGTGAAGAACCCAATAGCCCATGTTGAACATGAAGCAAGTACCTCAAAATTTGGGGAATATATGTTATTTTATTTCTAGACGGGGATAGATCCAGAGAAGGAAACGAAAACTATCATAAATGGCTTTTGTCAGGTTGTATTTAATGAAATCCCACTAGAATTTTCTACTAAAGTAAATCAATTGATGAATTTGAAGCTTGAAGGTAGTGTTGAATAGGTTTTTAAAGGTATCTCTATAACAATATCTATCTACATGATTCTAATTCCATGAGATGGTGTTTCAATAACACTATTGTCTAGTGATGGGTGCTAGATGTAGATAGCTTTCTCATGTCCTACAGGTGTATCGTATCATTATATTTCTATGAAATCTCAGAATGTGTTCAAAGTTTGTCTCAGATAAGGAAATATGTATGTACTCTTGAATTTATCTATGTTGTAATAAGATCAAGAATAAAGTTATCACTGTAAATAATTGGGATCTACCATGTAAGTTTACTTTACTACATGGAATTCTTGATTTGTTAGATCCCAACTAGTTAAGGTTGAATTTGTTTTTGCTGTAATGAGATTAAGAATAAAGTTGTCATTTTAATCACTAAAATATACCATGTACGATTTATTCACTAGATTAAATTGTTTATTTGTTAGAGACCAGCTTATTAGGATTATGAAGGGTCCTCTTTCACAAAAATATTTACGAATACTCTATTCATGCTCAAAAAATTACATAGTACAGAAAGGTGGAAAATAAATGAGGTGCAGCTAAATGGTTTCTATTTTAAAATGTATGGACGGAGTATAAAATCATTTTCAGTTGCGTTCAAATATTTTGGAGAAACCACTAAAGTGCTTCATTTCCCTCCTAGTTAATTTCATTTCTACTATCCAAATACTTCTAGAAGTCCTTCTCCAAAGTGATCACTTAAATATCTTGGAGGGAAATTGATTACTTGATTGGAACCAACAAATTACAATTTCATTAGGAGAAAGTGATGAGAAAGCTTCATATTCTTCAAAATAATCCACAAGTTAAAATCATATCGAATTATTGCCTTTCTATTTAATTGATATGACAATCACTTGGGAATTTGTTAGGATAATGAGACCTTTTTCAATGAATTTTTTCTTCTGAAAGTTATGTTCTCAATTAAAGAAATTAAAGAAAAGGTGAAAGTAATGCAATGGAAGGATTTTCTGTTTTAGTGCCTAAGAATGCCTTGCTAATATGAATGGATTGGTATTTTCTTGACTCAATATTAGTCGCATTAGACTTCCTAGCATTTCTTTTAATTTCATTTTTATTTTCTTTATATTTCTATCCTTGACGTTGGTGATATATTGTGTGTGTAATAGGAAGTATTAACTACTAAGCACTCTCAAAGGTGATATTGACGGATGGCTGACTTTAAATGTCCCTACTTGACACTTTAGTATTACATGATCATGCAAAGAAATTGTTTATCAATATTAAAGGTAAGATGATTAATGTGTAGTACTATTTCTTATCTTGTCATATAATTATTGTATTTTGGCCCCGAATAATATATTTGAGGCTACGTTTTGGTTGTTACTTGTGGAGCTTCCCTTTGGCTTAGAAAAACATCACGGAGAAATGTCCATTGCATTGGCATTGGACATCATCAAAGAGGAATTCACCAGAAGCAGTAGAGGACATAGGACATATTGTTACAATGAGTGTATAACTACTAGAGAAACACTAAGGCACCATAATTTCTTGTGTATTTAGATTCACTAGTCACAAAAAGTACCTTTTTTCATAATATTTTCATGTATAGATAAATAGTAAAAACACAATTTTAGATTAATTATCCTAACTAATAATTATCTGATAGTCATAATTTATAGTTAAATAGTATAATATGATTAATATTATGGGACACAACTATAGGGTCTCACTGTGAGGGGCATTGTGACAATATATGTACACTTCTCATTATATTAGACAATCATCTCTTAGAGTGTGATATCCATTCAACGAAATGTACTCCCAGAGGCCATTGTGGGATTGGAATTTTTTTCTTTCAGTGGACAAGTGGTCATAAATTTTCTTAGGTTGTAGTGTTCTTCTTCCCTAAGGTTTGACACTACTCACAATTAGCACCTTCATTGAACTAAGTGAGGTACTCATTTTGGAAAGTTGAATTGTTTTGTCTCCACAATCCAATATGATGTTGGATCAATCTCATGATCCAAAAAACATAGGTCATAATAGCGAGGAACTTTTATTGTGGGAAAAGGAATATCAAAATTTCTAAGCACGCTTGCCACCCGTGCTGTCAGAATTTCCAATGAAGAGAGCTTGGAAACGGAGAAGGCCCATCTTCTAGATGTCTTCGTGAGGAATGGCTACAGTAAGTAGACACCTGGGTCAAAAAGCCTTCCTCAAGGCCAAGAAGGAGACTTCAACCCAAAGGGATCCTAAAGATCGTGTCATAGGTGTTAACCTGCCTTACATCCAAGGGACCACTGATAGGATTGCGAGGATTCTGAAGAAGTACGATGTGCCCGCAACCTTTAGACCTCTCAATACTATCCGTGGCTCCCTCGGTCTGTAAAAGATCCTGTTGACCCTAAAGACATGAAGGGTGTCTATGTCATTCTGTGTTCCTGTGGGACACCATATATTGGTGAGACGGGTCGCTCTATTAATCAAAGGATTAGTGAGAATTCAGCTGACCTAAGGCATGGTAGGACCAAGTCCTCCGCCCTGGCTGAACATGCCGAGAAGACGATGCATCATGTTTGTATTGAAGATGCTCAAGTCATTGCTAAGGTTGCGCAGTTTCACCATCGCAAATTTAGAGAGGCCCTAGAGATTGAGAAAAGGCCGAATAATCTTAATAGGGATGATGGCTGGAAGATTAGCAGTTGCTGGGTCCCAGTCCTGTCTTCCTAGCCTCCTCTGTCCCCTTTCTGTTAGTTCTTAGGTTTTTTCCCTCTCCTTATGAATGGTTTTCGGCGGTTGGTCCCTTTGTTTCTTGGGATTTTTCCCCTTTCCTCCTAGCATCCCTAGTGCTTTGGTTTGGTTAGTCCTATTATTATCCGTCGTATGAGTTATTAATAGGTATGAGTTAATTTCGAGCCATGAATGTATTATCTTTAGGGTTTCTTTTTATCATAAAATTTGTATATTAGAATATTGGTATTCATGAAATGGTTAAATTAGATTTTCTTAACTTAAATTATAGATTTATATATATTTAACTACTACTATTCCTGTAGGATTGAAATAATAATTACTAACCTATAACATACTATGAGTATCTTTACCTTATTTCATGTATTTAAATGTAATAATCTATTTATTATTTTGATTGGATGAATAAATTATATAAATAATTATTAAATTTATTATATAATTATACCTTGATAGAGGATATTCATTAATTTGTTTTCAAATGGACCTTAGGTTTAAATGATAAATAAATAGTATTATTAAATAATTATATGATGTACCAATATTATTTTAGTTTGAGTTAGTTCGTTTTTTGGTACATATACATACATTTATTAATAAACAAGCTATTAACAAATAATACTTTAGTTATAGAATTTACCTTATTTAACTAGTTTCTTAGAATAACAGTAATTTAATATATCTAGAATATTATTTGTAGTATTATTATTGGAATAATAAATTATTTAATTAGTTAATAAATATAAATTATTAAATATATTAATTTAAGGTCAATTGGACCATTAGGTTTAAATGATAATTATAATAAAAATATTATTATTATTAAATAAATATATGGTATATCAATGTTATTAATTTAATATGAATTAGTTAGGTTTTTGAATATATATATATACAAGTACAAGTAACAAATGAATATTTTATTATATAATTTACCAATTTAACTATTTTCGTAGAATAATAATAATTAAAAATATAGCAAGGATATTATTGGTTTGACTTGGGTCAATAGGTCAAAATTAGCCGTTGGCAATATAGCCGTTGGAGTCTCTGCACATACTATTTAACAAGCTAAGCTGGATTGAATCTTCAACTTGTCCTGACGATGAACCACACTGGTTGGTTCGAAACGCGTCGACAAATTATTTTCTATGTGATTTCGCCGAAAACTCTCTAAACAATGTTATGGATCATAGAAGTCTAAATTCATTAATAACTTCCCTGCACAGAGAAGCCGCTGTTAAGAAGGTTCATCGTTTCGAGCGGACACGCATGCAGGTCACAAAGTTGAAATCCGATCTAGTGTTTCTTAAGCGATGCAAAGATTCCTTGGTTATTCCTAGCTTTGCCCGGATTAAGCACAACCTCAATGTTCCTAGAAATTGTGGCGTTTTTCTGAAGGCAAGCTTAGGGTTGGTCAGATCAGAGATTTGCAGGGTAAGGAAGGATCTGGATCATCTATCCAGGCTTCTTCTGGCTGCTCATCTGGAGCTGTCAAATATTTTTCCTGCTGTTCTCTAGTCTCAGATTGATGCGTGTTCAGCGTTGAAGTCCTTGAGATTGGAAGAACTACTTAAGATCAGGCAGTCAGCTAAGTATTTTAAACTTTCTGGTTTCTCTGATCCGAACTATGGTCCTGTATCTGATCGTGGCTCAAACAGTCGGGTCTCGTTGGACCAGGTCTCCTCCTTGAGGTCCTGGGTTTTAAGCGGCCCTTCTGCGGTATGTCTTGATCCACCCCCCTCAGGCTCTGATCTGGTGAAGGGCAACAGCTGTTTGGAAAATCCGTGCGTGGATCCAGGGTCAAGTGCTGCGCAGTCCCAATCGCTTTCGATTGGTCAAGGCGTGTCTCCACTTGTTTCATACAGTGGTAATCAGGTTCGCGTGGGTGTGGAGAGCGGTATGGCAAATCCGTGTGTTGTTTCGAGGCCAAGTGCTGCGTAGTCCCAATCGGATTCGATCAGTCATCCGCGTGTATCATTCGGTTTGGGTCAGGTTCGCGTGGCTAGGGAGTTCCCGGCTAATCTGGACGGCAAAGTTGTGGGTCTGGCTGAGGGTTCGTTATTCCCTTCTCCGATCGATGCTCAGCTGTCAGTAACTCGTGGATCAGCGGAGTATGCTATTGGCCCCTTAATAGATCAGGGACAGAACGTGGGTGATATGGAACGGTTTTGCCTGATTGAGGAGATCCTAGGAGTTTCGGACCGCACGGGTTCCAGTTTGGATGCTTCGAATGTGTTGAGCCCACAGGGTATTCCTGCTGCAAGTTTCCTTGAGCCTGTTTCGGAGTATCCTGGTAAGTGCATCCATGCGGGCGACTCGGTGGATGGCGTTTATGTTCAATTAGGTTATGAAGACGCTGGCTTGAGTAAGAGTGGTCTAGATCTTAGATGTGAAAATGTTATTGATGGTATGAGCATTATAGATAAAAAGGATATCGTAATGAATGGGCGTAATGATATTTTCTTTAATAGCCATTATTATAAAGATTATAATAAAAATAGGGAGGGTAATAATAAAGTAATTAATTATAATAAGGATATCCTAATAAATGGGCATAGTGATATTATAGGTGATTGTCACATTAATAGCTATTATGAGGAGGGTAATAATAAAGTAATTAATGATAATTAGGATATCCTAATAAATGGGCATAGTGATATTACAGGGGATTGTCACATTAATAGCTATTATAAGGGTAAAACAATTGATTATGAGGATAATAATATAAATAGAGAAGTTAATAATAAGGTGATTAATTTTAATAAATTTGGTAAAAAAAAGGGGTCTTGGTAATAAAGCTTCTAATGAAATTTATAGCTTTAATGGTATTGGTGATAATATGGGTAGTTCTGTGAATGTTTCGGGTCCTCTCCCTCAGGGCAATAAGGTGATAAATTTATCCAGTTTTTCCTTTCCACCTGCGGTCTTTAGTCTCTTAGGAAAAGGTCTTAATTTTGCCTTAGCGCCTAGGAAAATCCCGGTCGAAGACATCATCTGTGATGTAGAATGTGGCATTAAGAACCTTCCTGATAAGATTAAAGACACGATTAGGAAGGATTGTGCCGTAGCCCTGAGGAGGGCTAAGCCTCCCCGTAGCAATATCAGCAAGGCTGAGTTTGAGGCTCTGAAGGCCTTGAACAAAAATCGTGACGTCGTGGTCTTAAAAGCAGATAAAGGTGGGGCTGCCGTCCTCCTGGATAGAAGTGATTACAGGAATAAGATGCTTGATCATCTGTGTAATAGTGGGATTTATAAGAAGCTCTCAAAAAATCCTCTTAAAAAGGTTTCTAGAGCGGTCGCTCTTGCATTCAAGTCGTGCAATTCCACTAATCCTCTATCCCATAAGCTTATTGAGGGAAACCCCATCGTTCCTAGGATTTATGGCCTTCCGAAGGTCCATAAGGAAAGGGTTCCCCTGAGACCCATTGTCAACATCATAGGTGGTCCGACTTACCTCCTGTCAAAGTTCCTCGCTATAAAGTTGAGGCCCTTGGTTGGTCATACTGAGTCCTTTGTCAAAGACTCGGCCTCTTTTATCGATGATCTTAAGAAAATTAAACTTGAGCCCGAGGACATTCTGGTAAGTTTCGACGTGGTCTCTCTTTACACCTGTATTCCCATCAATGAGGCCATGGCGGTGATTAATAGGCTCACCGACCCTGATACGGCTAAGTTGGTTGAGCTTTGCCTTACCTCCACCTTTTTCAGCTTCGAGGGAGAGTTCTATGAGTAGACTTGCGGAGTTGCCATGGGTTCCCCCTTGTCCCCTGTCGTCGCTAATCTCTTTATGGAGGATTTTGAGTCTAAGGCCTTGGCCTCCTCTCGGATCTTACCGAAGCTTTGGAAAAGATTCGTTGAAGACACGGGTGTTGTCTGGTCTCATGGTCCTAATGAGCTGGATCGTTTTTTCAGTCATCTCAATAACCAGTCCATCACCATAAAATTCACAATGGAGAAAGAAGACAATGGTTGTCTTCCATTCCTGGATGTTCTCATCTCTAAGAAGGTGGATGGTTCCTTTTCTCATCAGGTGTTTAGAAAGAAGACGCATACTGAGCAATACTTGCATGCTTCTTCACATCATTTCCCCGCTCAGAAGTTAGGGGTTCTGAGCACTCTTGCCACCCGTGCTGTTAGAATTTCGGATGAAGGGAGCTTGGAATCAGAGAAGGTTCATCTCCTAGATGTCTTTGAGAAGAATGGTTACAGTAGAAACCTGGGTAGAAAAGCCTTCCTAAAGGCTAAGAAGGAGCCTTTGATCCAAAGAGATCCTAAAGATCGTGTCATGGGGGTTAACCTGCCTTACATCCAAGGGACCACTGATAGGATTGCGAGGATTCTGAGGAGGTACGATGTGCCCGCAACTTTTAGACCTCTCAGTACGATCCGTGGCTCCCTCAGGTCGGTAAAAGATCCTATCGACCCTAAAGACATGAAGGGTGTCTATGTCATTCCTTCTTCCTGTGGGACACCATATATTGGTGAGACAGGTCGCTCTATCAAGCAAAGGATGAGTGAGCATTTGGCTGATTTAAGGCATGGGAGGGCCAAGTCCTCAGCCCTGGCTGAACATGCCGAAAAGTCTAAGCATCATGTCTGTATTGAAGAGGCTCAAGTCATTGCTAAGGTTGCGCAGTTTCACCATCGTAAATTTAGAGAGGCCCTGGAGATTGAGAAAAGGCTGAAGAATCTTAATAGGGATGATGGCTGGAAGATTAGCAGTTGCTGGGTCCCAGCCCTGTCTTCCTAGCCTCCTCTATCCCTCATTTATAAGGTCTTGGGGTTGATTCTGGAGTTGGTCCTTTTACCCCTTGGGTTTTTATAATTTTTATTAGTTAGCTTTTAATCTTTTTTATATTCTCCTCTCGGATTCCTAATATTATATTGTTTGTCCCTTCTATTATCCTAATTACTTGGTATTATTCATTAATATGATCTTTATGAATTTAATTTCGAGCCCTATTACAATCATTTGTTGGAATATTAATATTCAAGTAGTAATTTGATAAATTATTCCTTATTTCTTGATTTCAATTATGTATATTTATATATTATGAATTTCTATAAATATTATACTATTATATTTCCTAAATAGCATTATATACAATTAATAAAGTATTAAATAAATATAGATTACTTAATAAATATAAATTATTAAATTAATTACTAAATTATACCTTGATAGAGGATATAGTTCATTAATTTAGTTTCAAATGGACCTTAGATTTAAATGATAAATAAATAGTATTATTAAATAAATATATGATGTATCGATATTATTGATTTTCGTTTTTTGGTACATATATGTACATTTATTAATAAGCACATTAACAAGTAATACTTTAG